>VWYK01074211.1:2005-14223 GCA_013399775.1 Semnornis frantzii
TTTTTTTAGAATTAGGAAACCACTGACACGGTGCTTGCACTTGAGCTTAAGTAAATTCACAGGTCTCAATGGAGTATTAAAATCTCAGCTTTGCCATTTCATTTGCTATTTCTTGCACGTGTTTTCCTTTCATTAATTCTTGACATAAAAAGTCCTCCAATTTTTAATACATATGTATTTTTACTGTCTCTGTCAAGATCATTGGTTCAGGTCACATACAAATCTGTACTACAGCACAAAGGCAACATTGTCACTGCTTCTTTTTCCCTGGTCCTACCATATAAATAAAGCAAATGAAAGACAACAAACAAGTAAACCGAACCCTGCCCAGCTCCTCATTGTCAGCTGTAGAAAGAACACTCCAAAAGGTGGCCAAATATCAGTTTTCTGTATTGGTGTAACCATCCACGTTTCAGAATGAAAGCATTTTGGTTAACCTTGAAGCTGTTGTTTGGTTTTCTTTCCCTTTGGTTAACTTAGTGACCTAACCACTGCAACAAATTGACGGCAGACAACATACATAAAGGCAATGTGGTGTAGGTGCCCAGCTATGCTCTGCATGCATGTAGAATTCCTTATCATTGTGACAATATCTGCATTTCATTTTGAGGAAGACCCTGAGAATGCCTCTTGAGCCTGCACTTGGGAACACGTGGAACCACATAATCATAGGTGGTAGTTAACTGATCCCCCAGGAATTGAGACAATCACTTAGTAAAAGGTGAAGATCAACATGAGGCAGACTATCTCATACTTAAGCTTTCTTTCAAAACAACTCTTTGGAAGTGATGTACATGTAGCAAACTATGTGATCTCTCCCAAGAGTAAGAAAGACAGCTAAACCCAATTCATAAGCATTTAAATAATGCCCATAAGACCTAACATGGACAAAAGCCTTACAGCGCAAAGTAAAATTCTATTTTACTGAACTCTATGATGAACCTGATTAACGTAATTTTCTAGAGGAGGAAATAAAGTGTTAAGCCTATAAACAGAACAGGAGCCAAAAATTCTTGCTTCTGAGCCAAAAGGAATCAGAGTTTCACAGTATCACAGTATCACCAAGCTTGGAAGAGACCTCAAAAATCATCAAGTCCAACCCATTACCACAGACCTCAAGACTAAACCATGGCACCAAGTGCCACGTCCACACCCGCTTTGAACACCTCCACGGACGGTGNCAATGTCCTTCTTAATTTGAGGGGCCCAGAACTGGACACAGTACTCAAGGTGTGCCCTAACCAATGCAGAGTACAGGGGAAGAAGGACCTCCTTGCTCCTGCTGGCCACACTACTCCTGATGCAGGCCAGGATGCCATTGGCCTTCTTGGCCACCTGGGTACACTGCTGGCTCATGTTTAGGCAGGTGTCAGTCAGCACCCCCAGATCCCTTTCTGTTTGGCTGCTCTCCAGCCAATGAACAAAACCTCCTATAGAGCAAAGAAATTCTCATTTTCTTTTAGATTTTTATGCCTCATAATTGCCCAGAAGTCCATACTGAAAGCAGTATTGTAGTCACCACCAGAAGGAAGAGCGTCCCACAATTACAGCACATGTTTATCTCAGACATATTAATAACTTTTGAAAATAATTCTAGAAATTTGCATAACTGAAGTGTGTTTTGGTGGTAGCTGCTACTGAACCAAACAACAGTTTGTTTGGGCTTTTTTCCCCACCAACTTTGTACTGTAAAATTTGGTAACTCAAATGTTATGCTATATGAGAAGACTAGATCATAATACAGTTCTATGGTTTATACTGTATTATGTGTTCCAGCTTGCAGTGTCTGCTGGTTTGAGGCTAATTGGAATATTTTAATGAAAAAAAATTAGATTATAGGCTGTGAAAAGAAAACAATGGTGATGTCTGCTTCACTCATAGGCTTGCTGAGATGTATAAAAACAAGAACATGAACATAGATAACATAGAGAGTCTCTCTCTCTCTGGGAGCTGGTGTGTCTTCTGACTCTCTGCTGTGTAACCCAACTAATCACTCTGCTTCTAACCCCTTTCCAATCCTCCAAACTCACCTTGCACATAAGGCAGACCCTGGGATAGGGTAGAAGGGTGGAAAGAATGTGGAAGGGTGGTTCTGAGCCTCTCCTGAGGACTCTGATTTCTGGGAGGGTATTGTATTTCTGTATTACCTTTAACTTGTGTATTTCTGTATCTTTTGTGTATTTTGTGTATCTATCTGCTTGTATATTTTGCTAAGCTGTAAATATAGCTTCATTCTTGAACTTCCCGGTGGCTGAGGCTAGTCTGGGTGATTTCATTGTGTTGGGGGTGGGTAACTCCCAAACCATCACACAATGAAGTAGAGCTAAATCTTGTCTGAAAGTAATTTTCAGAAACAAATACACATTTACTCATGAAAGTCATTAATTTTTACTGTAAATGTTATCTCTAAACCTTCATTTTCTGACTAGTTCATATTGCATTTAGAAAAACCTTAATAATAAAAAAGAAAATGCCTGCTCTGTTCTCTCTCAAATATGCTTTCATTGTCTAAATAATATTCTGACAAATAGCTGTAGATCATGACTTATTCAGTAACTTATTTGTCAAAATTAAATCTATTGCTGAAATGTGAAAACAGTCAATTAGAGCAAGGAAGATTAATTAACATATGTAAGAAAGGTTTGTTAGCATTTGCAAGAAAGGTTTATTAAGTGCTTTTAAAGCCTCAGTTTACAAGCAATTAAAACTCCTTACTGTTCCAAAGCAATAACTTTGCTCACGCCTGTCCCCTATCGACATGCCCCTTCCTATGGAAGCAAACACTGCAACTTGCTAAATGTCTGCATTCCCACTTGTGGTAACCAGCATGGCTTCACCAGGGCAGATCTTGCCTGACAAATTTGGTGGCTTTTTATGATGAAGTCACAGTGACAGTGGACAAGGGAAGGGCAACTGATGTCATTTACCTGGATCTGAGTAAGGCATTTAGCTCTGACCCACATAACATCCTGGTCACCAAGCTGGAAAAACATGGACTTGATGGGTGGAGCACTACTGGATAAGGAACTGGATGGATGGTCACACACTGAGAGTGGTGATCAATGGCACAATGTCCACCTGGAGACCAGTGACAAGTGGCATCCCTCAGGGGTCAGTGCTGGCACCAGTGCTGTTTAACATCTTTGTCAGTGACATGGACAGAGGAATCGAGTGCACCCTCAGCAAGTTCGTAGATGACACCAAGCTGTGTGGCACAGTTGACTTTCTAGAGGACAGGGATGCTATCCAGAGGGACCTGGACAGGTTGGAGAGGTGGGCCCAGGTCAACCTCATGGAACTGAACAAGGCCAAGAGTAAGGTCCTGCACCTGGGTAGGCACAATCCCAAGCACAAATCCAGGCTGAGTGGAGAATGGCTGGAGAGTAGCCCTGAGGAAAAGGACCTTGGGGTCTGGGTTGATGAAAAGCTCAACATGAGCCTGCAGTGTGCACATGCAGCCCAGACAGCAACCGTGTGCTGGGCTGCATCAAGAGCAGTGTGGCCAGCAGGGCAAGGGAGGGGATTCTGCCCTTTTACTCTGCTCTTGTCAGACCCCACCTGGAGTACTGTGTGCAGTTCTGGAGCCCCCAGCACAGGAAGGACATGGAAGTGCTGGAACGGGTCCAGAGGAGCCCACAAAGATGATCAGAGGGCTGAAGCAGCTCTGCTATGAGGACAGGCTGAGAGAGTTGAGGCTCTTCAGCCTGGAGAAGAGAAGGCTTCAATAAGACCTTATAGTAGCCTTCCAGTATCTGAAGGGGGCCTACAGGAAGGCTGGGGAGGGAGTATTTACAAGGTCTTGCAATGACAGGACTAGGGGTAATGGGTTTAAACTGGCAGAGGGGAGATTTAGACTGGATGTCAGGAGGAAGTTCTTTCCAGTGAGGGTGGTGAGGCACTGGCACAGGTTGCCCAGGAAGGTTGTGTCTGCTCCTTCCCTGGAGGTGTTCAAGGCCACGTTGGATGAGGCCTTGAATGACCTGTACTTGTGGAAGTTGTCCCTGCCTATGGCAGGGGGTTGGAACTAGATGATCTTTGAGGTCCCTTCCAACCTTACTATTCTATGATTCTATGATGTTGGAGTAGATTTTAGATCTTTATTTCACATTTTGGATATTTATTTCAAAAGTGAATGCAAGACCCTGAAGTTTCTAGAGGACCTGGAGGAATTTTCCTGTGATTTCATCCCTTTGAGAAGGTGACATATAATGTTTCAAAACCCTAACCCTGATTGCTTTACTGTGAGGACAGCTTAAAAAAAAAACAAAGCCCAAATAGTGACAAACTTTACCTTCTAGTAATAAAGAATTTAAAAATTAGTTAATAACTCAATGCTTAAGAATTAGAGGCACAAACCACAATGGAATATGGAGACGGTGATAAGAATAAAACTTAACATTGTTTTCACTGACTGTGACTTTATAGAAAGATAAACATTCCTTCCTCCTAAAATGTCAACATATTAATTATGTAAGAGATACAGTTTGGGAGTATTTATGCAGATTACTGAAGATAAATTCCATCTCATGACACCAGCATTCATAGCCATAATTCCCCATGAAAAGACATTTTGAAAATTTATTTACTCTTAAAGTACAACCTCCAATGGAGCTGTGCTACTGAGAAGTTGCTTTGGAAACACAGTTTATTCATATATGCAGCAAGGAAGGGAAAGACAGCAGAGATAAAAGAAACAGAGAATCTTGGCTACTCTTGAAACAAACAAACCAACTAACTAAAAAGAAAATAAAACAACAAAACCGAAAGAAACCAAACCCTGACTAAAAAAAAACAAACCACAAACAAAACAAACCAACCAAACAAAACCACCCCCCCCACCACCAAAAATTAGCACATTTATAGTTTCACAAGTTTAAAAGAAAACTGAACCTGAAAAGCCACAGAAACCCAGACAGCTTTCCTTTAATGGGCGAACTGAAAGCAGCAAACTGTCTTCACATTGCCCAGCAAACTCTCACTGTTCTTGCTCAGAAAAATCTTTCTGCACAGGCACATAACGTGGAAGAGCTTTAAGAGCTTTGTACTGATCCGTCAGCTTCCCAACCTGGTTACGCACTCTGTTGTCCGTTGGGCCTTTCTATAAAGCTGCACCAAGAACTTTACATTTCTCCCTCACAAGCAACACTTCAGTGCCAGCAAGCTCCTTGGCTCTAGCAATGTTGTTGTTCCACAGAGGTTGCCAGTGTTGCTGATTGAACTATTGCTGCTCCTGCTGTTCACGTTATTTTGCCCTGTTTCTAAAAGTAGTGGGACAAGTTCTCCTTGTACAGTTTAACAAAGAAGACTTATTCTGCAAAACAACAGAAAGAAGCTAATGATGAATTGGAAGCTATTCACTAATAATGGATAAAACTTGTTAAACCAAAAGCTCCAAAGACCAAAAGCATTCAACGCTTTAACTGATGAGCGAAGATTCCATTCAATTTAGTGTATTTAGGTTCAGCCTGTTTCATACAGACAAAGGATTGAAGAAAGAACTGCAGGTTTTGCTGGTGTATTTGAAATAAGTTTGTTCCTAAGTGAATAATGAGTGCTGCAGCTTCCCTTTAAAAAACAAGTCAACTTATCCTGCCAAGCCAACTTCACTTCCATTTTCTGTGCTGACAAGCACTGCTTTCATGCCCTCAATGGAAAAGATGGGACCTCTTTTTTTTTTTTTAAATAACTGTTCTTTTCTCAGTTCCAGCTTCAAGCCAAGTATCTGTCTGGCAGCATAGAGTTTTAAAGATTTGTTTTTTCTCCTTTGTCTTCCTCAGCAGTAATTTCATATAGCTAAACAAACCAGGCCAAGAGAACAGAAGTAAGATTGCATCCTTAGAGAAGAGAGATCAGACGCTAACTGTAGGAAGGGATGAAAAGCTCAAGACTCCTCTTTATAACATGCTTTTAGCAGGTGTCAGACAGGGTATCACACTTTTTACATTGTAACTGAAACAGATGTCTCAAAGTATATTAAATACAGAAATATTTTTTTAGTTCCACTGATAGAAGTGTCTTGACTGCTGCCACACATAATCATCTAAAAATATGAGAGGAAAGAACTTTTCCAACAGAGTGCTTACTGTAGTTTTGTGGTTTGTATTAGAACAAGAGATCCAGGTAGATGAGTCCTCACTGAAATATTTTGCTGGAATATCAGACATGGCTCGATGGTTTATTTCATTATCTCTTATTGCTCGTGAGCATTGATAGAGCTGTGCAAGCGGAGCTAGCGCTTATCTATAAATATCCATATCTGTCTTTTTCTCCCTTTTTTTTACCCATTCACAACTGTTTTATCATAAAGTATCTCAATAGATCACTTATCTAAGGATATCTTGTAAGACTGCCTGAGTGCCTATTTGAGTTGAGAATCAAGGACAAATTCTGAACTCAATTGAACTGAATAATAAGTGAAAGAAGTGCTGAACAGAATGCTGAAACAGCAGCTCAGAGTGAATAATAGTGAAGCTGGGGCGGTGTATGGGAAAGAGGCCACTATTCGAGGAGCTGTCACTATGTAGTTACTGAAGGAGAATCTCTGCATTCTGCAGAAAAGTTCACATAGAGTCACTCAAGGTAAGAAAAGCAGTACTTACAAACTTCGGTCCAGTGTAGAGGAACGGATTATTTGCTGCTTGCTGAGAGATGAGTGGTCCCCTTACAAGAGCAGGGCTAGGCTAGGAGCTTTTCTTTTTCATAAAGTGTAGGGGCAAGACAAACCCTTAACCCTGACCCTTATCAAACTTGTCTTTTCTTAGCCCAATAACAGCAAAGGATATGACTGCAAAAACAGAGCCTTCTGGTTTTCTTGTCAGTCTTCGCTCAATGTTTGTCACTTTCTGTTTAGAGACACAGAGTTCCATTGCCTTTCTTTGCTAAGCACAACTTACCAGGAACAAGTAATTTAAATAATTGCAAATCTGAATTTACTAGACACTAGTTGGCTTAGAAGTAGCTGACACTTTCCAGGGAAACCTACTATGCCAGACTTTCTGGCAGGTGAACTAAAAGCAAAACCTCCAAACAGTGTATCTTTAATAGGGAAGGTGACCAGAAAGCATTTCTGTGGTGATCCAGTGTAATTTCTGAGTATGGCAGAATATTCCAACACTAAATGCAATCGAGAATTCACCTGGTTGCCTCAAGTTTTGCACTTCTGTCTTACTAGTTGATATTAGTGTAAAACATGGTTCGATCTCATCCCCACGGATTAAAACTCCAAGTAGTACACAGCACCGAGGAAGACTGCTAAAGAAATCTAACTGCTTGAGCTGAAGCATGAAACGCAGCACATAAAATGACCTCCTTAAAATGAGTAACAGGAAAAAAAAAAATCCTAAATAACAGAATGTCAGCAATAAAACCAACACAGTAACACAAAATCACCATTTCATTCATCCATCCGTCATCAAACAAATATCCTAGGTATCAAATCAGGGTCTGTAGAATGCTAAAAGCATCATCTGTGGCAATATGCTCCTAGTCATAAGGGACAGGGAATAAAAATCTAGATCTAAACAATGGTAATCTATATACTGACAAAACAAGAAATTTCTGAGAACCCTTCATCTGTTCAAACGCACAACTGGCAAAATGTTCATCTGTGATTTCTACAAGCATCTTCTCCACCTGGAGGATTCCTTATGCTTGGATATTCAGTGCAAATGATAGCTAAGAGAGCAGCTGAAAGTCATTCAAAACTTTTAAAGGCAAATTTACAGAGCAACATTTGAAAATCTTTTCATTTTGAGAAGATTGCTAAGGACAGTGTGGAAACAGGCACTTAAGGAACATAGTCAGCAGGATGATATGATCCAGCGCTAATCCTCAGCTAACTTAGAAAAATGAAGAGATAAAAACTCATCAGATGGTACAAGAAGTACAACACATCTGTCAAACAAGGTTGATATGAATCAGGCCTCAGCAAACAGCAAAACCCACTTTAGTTTGCAATTGTAGATTTTCTGTCATTTCAGTGCTTTTCCTATTTTTTTTTTCCCCTTACATATGAGAAGCATACAGGAACATTTAAAATATATATGTTTTGCTGTCAGAGGAGATAATCTTGAATCCATTTAATGCTACTACATCAACTAAATAGAATCATAGAATCATAGAATCAACCAGGTTGGAAGAGACCTCCGAGATCATCCAGTCCAACCTATCACCCAGCCCTAGGCAATCAACTAGGCCATGGCACCAAGTGCCTCATCCAGGCTTTTCTTGAACACCTCCAGGGACAGCAACTTCATCACCTCCCTGGGCAGCCCATTCCAATGCCAATCACTCTCTCTGTGAAGAACTTCCTCCTAATATCCAACCTAGACCTCCCCTGGCACAGCTTGAGACTGTGTCCCCTCATTCTGTCACTGGTTGCCTGGGAGAAGAGAACAACCCCCACCTGGCTACAACCTCCCTTCAGGTAGTTGTGGAGAGCAATGAGGTCACCCCTGAGCCTCCTCTTCTGCAGGCTGCACACCCCCAGCTCCCTCAGCCTCTCCTCACGGGGCTGTACTCCAGGCCTCTCACCAGCTTCATCTCCCTTCTCTGGACGCATTCCAGTACCTCAACATCTCTCTTGAGTTGAGGGTCCCAGAGCTGGACACAGATAGATTACCAAGGTTTTCTTACTACACCAGAGCGGATCCTAGATCTTCCACAAGAACTTTTTACCAGTTTGAGACAAAACCAATTTAGGCAGCTTACTTAATATTCCTTAGTGTGACTCCCTAAATAAATTTGCCTGAAAAATAGTCTCCAGCTGTTGCAGGATGCCTGTTGCCACATAAATTAAGTGCAACTACTTTGAAACATCTTTCACAGTTCTGCACTGCCTGGACAGAGACTATATTTCCATGTAAGTTACAGGTATGCTATGACAGAAACAGAGACCTGAATTTTTGATGATTTCTTCTTCACAGATTGCAGTGGATTGGAAGGGACCCTCAAAGGTCATCTTGTCTAATCCCCCTGCAGTCAACAGGAAGATCTCCAACTAGATCAGGCTGCCTAGCACCTCATTGAGTCTGATTTTGAATTTCTCCAGGGATGGAGCCTCAACCACATCCCTGAGTAGCCTGTATTTTACCACTCTCAGTGGTAAAATGTCCAACTTAAGTCTTCTTATGTCCAACTTATGTCTACCCTGGTCCAGTTTAAAACCATTTCCCCTCATTCTACTGTTACAAGCCCTTTTAAAAAGCCTTTCTCCAGCCTTCCTGTAGGTCCCTTTCTGATATCGAAATGTTGCTGTAAGGTCGACCCAGAGCCTTCTCTTCTCCAGGCTGAACAGTCTCAATTCTTTTAGCCTACTTTCACAGAAGTGCTCCAGTCCTTTGATCATCTTGGTGGCCTTCCTCTGGATCCACTCTATCAGGTCAATGTCTGTCTTGTGTTGGGGACCCCTGAATTGGACAGAGTACTCCAGGTGAGGTCTCACCAGAGACCATGTCTTGATGCAAGCTTATAGCACCAAATAATTTGTTCCAGTTACTACAGTATAATTACTTCTGCCAAGGAATGATCAAAATACTTCTCAACCACGTTTCTCTAACATGCTCTTTGCCCAGAGTTCACGGGAAGAAATAAAAGGACACTCAAATCTTTTAAGTCATTCAGAAATCCCATTAAATTGATTCTCAGAAAGGAAAAAAACTAGCAAAACGGGCACTGAATTATCTGAAATTACCCAGCTTTTTAGCTTTTTGCCCACTTTAATGCAATGTCTCAGTTTTGCCATATTTTTATGGATTATTAGACAAAGGAAGGAGTAAATTTTCTATACATATTACCATTCAAGAAAGAAACCTTGAGAGACAGATAAATATTCTGTTATACCATAAGAAATTTCTCCCTGCTATCATAAACAACAGCTACATTTCAAGGTGGCCTTCCTATTCCCTTCAGGACTCTCAAGTTTCTTCCAGTTAGTAGCTTGTAGACTGTCTGTCTTCCTTTCCTAACTTGCTGGCAATACAGATGATTTTAGACAGTTGGAAACAAACCAAAACCCAATAAAACACAAACCCTGAAACAAAACAAACAAAAAAACCCAAACAACAAACAGCCCCAAACCCCACAACACGACAAAACAAACCAAATAAAATCACTGTAAAAATAATATTAAAAATATATGATCCACGCTTTTGTTTTAAGGAACTTTGTATAGCTGTATTGCCATGTTCATTAATAGCAACCTCAGTGTTCATCTTCTAAGGAAAAACATTTAAAATTACTGAGAGAGGAGAGGGAAAAGCCCAAGGGTGTTACATAGAATGAGCCTCACCAGCTAGCCTCCTTAGTCACCACACAGTTCATGATTTCTTGGTGCATCTCAAAACTAATCATGTTGCTGAGCTGCCACGTTGCCGATCTGTAACATGATGGCTTCGTGTTTTTTAGGGAGTAGTTAATCCCATTTCATTGGAAGCTGCAGGGGGACCTAATTGACAGGAAATATTAGCAAAAGAATGCCTGAGAAAGAGTGTTCAACCAACAGGGCAAATTCATGGGAGACAAACTGGCAGCAGACCAGAGGATTGTACTTATTCTGGAAGGTTTAATTTGAATTAATGGAGAGTGTCCTATGAGAAAGGTCAAAAGAAGAATCTGGCTGTACTCTTATTTCATTTGAGGTTTTTACCAAAATTAACTGACCTACAGGTCTTCTGCATCTCCACTGTTGAAAAAAAAATAGTTTTTCTTCATTTTTACTGTTTCTTTCTGTGTTTTCCTTCCGGTTGAGTTGGTTATTGGGATATGGTTGGGGAGTGCAGTGGGGGTAGGAGAGGAGATATTATTTTTTTTATGTTCGTTTATTAAAAACTAAGCAGTTTTGTTTCTTTTCCGTTCTGAACTTTGCAGTTTGTTTTCCAAGCTGTGCACTTTCTGTCTATGCTACCATGCAAACAGTCATGAAAACAGGCAGCTTGGACTAACTATATCCAATCTGAATGCCCAACACAGAAGCTACTTCAGCAACTGGCTGGCTGAAGCAGTACTGTGGAATCAGGATTATGATAGGTTACTTTACAATAGCAGCTGATAGCTTTGCCAGCAGCTGCTGGAGCACATTACAGAGTGGTAGCTGGAGTGTTTCCAGGGTCATGCAGATTTATCCACACCCACAGCAGTTCTCTACTGCACTGCACATTACTCCCATCTTTCAAACCTCCCTGGAAATGCTGAACTGGCTTGAGAGGGAAAGCTTTTAGTGCCAGTGTGAGTGAAAATTCCATGTGTGATTTTCATTTCTTTGCAAGTGTGTTTTGATCAAACTTTGCTACAATTTTACAGAAAGAAAGGTAAAAAAAAAAAAANAAAAAAAAAAAAAAAAAAAAAAAAAAAAAGGCAAATAAAGCTTTCCTTCATCTTCATACGAAGTAAGAAATATTTTTTTTAATGTCCACTCTGCACTTGCACATGTATGCATAGGTAGATCTCACAAATATGTACAGATATGGATCACTGAGCCAGTCAACAGGACACAGCCACTTTGTGTAGCAGAGCACCACAGCTCTTTAACAGTGCAGAAACACTTTGCAATGGTATTTTAGGACAGAAAGCTAAGGCAGAAGGGGAACTGCTCAGAGAGTTACAGGCAGAATGTATTCCATTTTAAGCCACAGTCAGTGTTATCGTCTAACCTGAAATCAGTTATGTGAAGACTAGTATTTTTGCTCTGAGGAACAGTGGCTTGTTGAAATAGAAACACCAAAGATATTAAAACAAACTAATTTTCCACAAACCCACATTTCTGCGCATTTGCTCACCTGAAGAAGTGCATGTGAAACTAAAGGGAGACAGAGTTTGAGCAAATTAAGAGAAGTGAAAGAGGGCAGTCCATAGGACTGGGAAACAGAGGGATAAGGTGGGAAACTTCATGTCACAGAATCATAGAATTAATCAGGTTGGAAAAGACCTCTAAGATCATCGAGTCCAGCCTATCACCTAACCTTTCTAATTAACTAAGCCATGGCACTGCCTCATTCAGCCTTCTCTTAAACATCTCCAGGGATAAGGACTCCACCACCTCCCTGAGCAGCCCATTCCAATGCCCATCACTCTTTCTGGGAAGAACTTCCTAACATCCAACCTCAACCTGCTCTGGCACAGGTTGAGGCTGTGTCCTCTTGTTCTGTCACTGACTGCCTGGGAGAAGAGACCAAACCCTGCCTGGCTACAAACTCCCATCAGACAGCAATGAGGACTGCCCT
>VWYK01074215.1:0-34571 GCA_013399775.1 Semnornis frantzii
ACCATTGTGTGACACTGCTTGCATTTCTTCTCCAGGTTCTGCGTGAAACTTTCCCAAAACATACCTTTCTCATGAATGGTCTAATTCAAGGAGTAA
Source organism: Semnornis frantzii (assembly GCA_013399775.1). Classification (NCBI taxonomy): domain Eukaryota; kingdom Metazoa; phylum Chordata; class Aves; order Piciformes; family Ramphastidae; genus Semnornis; species Semnornis frantzii. The sequence continues at coordinate 97 of VWYK01074215.1, forward strand.
AGGTAAGGTGACAGAAGTTACAACTCAAAGTGGATGGTGGGAGGAATATAGAAATGGGGGAGAAATGTTCAAGAGGTTTTTCAATATGGCATTCATGGTATAAATAAAGTGGGAATCACAGATTTGTCAGGGCTGGAAGGGACCCCAAGGATCATCTAGCTCCAACCCCTTGCACTAGATCAGGTTGCTCAGAGCCCCATCCAGCCTGGCCTTGAAAACTTCCAGGGATGAGGCTTCTACCACCTCCCTGGGCAACCTGTTCCAGTCTCTCACCACCCTCAGTTATTGCTAAAAAAAGCAAATATGCATCCTTTTACTTCTAGTGAGATATTGCTTGGTCTGTAGCCACTGCTTGGCTTCAGCAAATAAAAGCTGACTGACCAATCCTAAATGGCACACATTGTTAGAATGAGAGAATTTGTTACTTGGAGCTTGTTGATCCAGTAGAGTACTTTCAGTTACTTAAGTTTATGTGGATTCTGAATACATAAAGCTATAAACCATGTTTTATAAAGGTGGTAGTGTAGCTGGATCACACATATTTGGAATGTTATATGCTTCTGAGGTAATAAATCTCAAAATTTATGTAATCGGACAGAGCACAGGAGATCAGTAAAAATGTTTGACCATGTTGCCTCTCATGCATTGCACTGTAGTCATCAACTTTGACCAGAGCCCAGGCCACTGTCAGATTGTGGCATGCTCTGCTGTCACCATTCTAACCACTTAATTCCAGCTTCAAATGTTTTGTTTCTTTCAGGGCTTACTGTCGTTCCTCAGTGCCCCACTCATAGGTGCCCTGTCTGACGTGTGGGGACGGAAGTCCTTCTTGCTGCTCACAGTATTTTTCACCTGTGCACCAATACCACTGATGAAGATCAGCCCGTGGTTAGTAAACTCTTTCATGCTAGACTTGTGGCTCCTTGTTGGTAAAATACTGTTTGTGCTCCATGGAAGTTTTGTATTCCTCCTGTGCAAAGCTGGAACAGCACAGTCAAATTGAAGTAGGTGCTGTGAGGCCAAATGCCACACTCAGAACTGTAAGTGCTGGCTATGCCGTAGGCCCCACTTCCTGCTTCAGCACACTTGCAAAAGGTACTGCAATGCTATCCAGTAAACTGGAGGGGGGCTTTATTGTGGCTGTGTTACTCAAACAGTAACCAACTATGCAGAAATGGAAACCTCAGCTAGGGTGCGCTTAAAGCATTGATGCAGTTGTATACTCTGTATCTCTCAGGTTTTCAAATCCACCAGCTTTCAGGCTGTGTGCAGGTTGGTAAGCTCTCAGCTGGCACCTCCTTGCCCCAGGTAGTGCCCACAGTAGAGCTCTCAGGGCTGTTGAACAAGCCACATGCTGCACCTGAGGGTGCAGCTGAACTGAGGCAGACCACAGCCATGCAGGGCAGAGCCAGCACTTCAGGAAGCCCCCTGAGGCTTCTCACTTTCCTCTCCAGTCTCACAGATTGTCCCTTTCCAGGGAAGCAGCTTGTTTCTAAATGGAGAGCAGTTTCACATGGCAAGTGCTGCTGCCTGCAGCATAATGCAGAGGCTGGAGCTGAGATCCCTCAGGGACCAGACTCTCAAAATACTGAAGTTGCTGATTTGCTTTGGATCCCAAGCAGCCAGTCCAAGTTAGTCTAACACCTCGCTTCCTTGAAGGGCTCTTTACAGGTGATAGAAAATTATGCTATTGGGCTTTGTACTCTCTGCACTAAGGAGGAGCTACACAACCACATGTTCACATCTGGCTTTACCCAAATTTATCTTGTCAGGGAAAGTTGGACAAGATGTTTGACTGCTGAATTGCACCTGGATTGTCAGACAGACTCTTTGTTTCTGCATAGCTATTGTAACCTTTTTCTGATGTTGCCAGGTGGTACTTTGCTGTCATCTCTGTCTCTGGAGTGTTTGCAGTGACGTTTTCTGTGGTTTTTGCATATGTGGCAGACATAACCCAAGAACACGAGAGGAGCATGGCCTATGGTTTGGTATGTATGTCTTGGCTCTGCTCCTGGGTGGTAGTCAGTAAAGCTGCTCACAACTCTGGGTTTGTTTCTTCTGTGGCAAGTTGATTTTAGCTGGCAGCAAAGGATTTTCTGTTCAATTGTTCTTGTCATCCAATCCTCTGCCTCCTGAATACTCTGCTTGTAACTTAAAATATCACCATGGTAAAAACTGTCTTTCAGAGGTCTGCTGTAACAGTTACTGTCAGTGCTAATGACACCACTTGAGGAGCTGTAGTTTTTCTTCCGTTGTTTCCCACACTAGTACTACTCTGTCATCCTTGGAAAAAAATCTACCCTTTTGTTCTTGGATGGTTTTGGGACTGCCATTGTATGAGATTTTGACTACTTCTGCTCCTGTCTGCAGTCACACTGCCCTTCAGAACAAACCTAGTGGAGTATCTTCTCTGCCTCAAATTCTTACAACTCGTTTCCATTTCTCCATTACCTCTCAATAACCTCCAGGTCTCAGGAGCTTGCACAGTCTTGCATGATACAGATTAGCACAAGTTAAGGAATCCTTTCTCTCCAGCAGGAAGAGCCCAAAGGAGCGATACAGAACTACAGTTTCTTTCTGCCTGGACACACCAGGGATTGAGATATATTGAGACAGTCCTTTCAGTTGTAAAGCTAACATCTTTCACAGCAAGGACAGCTGCTTGATTGAAAACTGCTTTCCAAAGATTCACTGTGCTGGCTTGCATGAACCAGCACAAGTAATTTAATGTGCCCTTGATATATGTGATTTTTTTATCCTAACAGACATTCCATATTTCACTAATACAAAGATTAAATGCAGTCATCACTTCCCAGAGACTGTATAGTTAATTAAACTTGATTATGGCAGTACATGCAAGAGGGCTGTGAGCCTCCACTGCTGTCCAGTTTTCCTTGAGAAATCATGGCAGTCTGAAATGCACAGCTGCTGCCGTGCAGTCCCAAGGAAAAGGGCACTTCAGTCACTACCTGATCAAAAAAGGCACTTTGGTCACCACCTGATCACAATGGGTAGGCTCCTGAAAACAAGAGAAAGTGAGAACAGTGCAGTTGACTTCTGTCACTGAGAATCTCACCAGCTGTTATCTGTTCCAGGTTTCGGCGACGTTCGCGGCCAGCTTAGTTACCAGCCCTGCTATTGGTGCCTACCTTGGTCGAGTCTATGGAGACAGCCTGGTCGTGGTGCTGGCAACAGCCATAGCCTTGTTAGACATTTGTTTTATTCTTGTTGCTGTGCCAGAATCGCTGCCCGAGAAGATGAGGCCAGCATCCTGGGGAGCACCCATTTCGTGGGAACAGGCTGACCCTTTTGCAGTAAGCTATCTAAATACGGACTGTTTCATCCTTCCTAAGCGCTCAGCTTTTTGCATTTGGCATGTTCCATGCTTCAGGCACAAAGATTTTTGAAGTTTAACCCTGCTAGTACTTTAGCCAGCGTTCTTGCTAAGCATGCAGGGAATGGTTTGGAATGACATTGATGAGGGGACAGAGAGACAGACTCTGCTCAGCAAGTTTGCTGATGAGAGTCTGTCTCATGTGAATGAGACTGCAACAGCCATTCAGAGAGACTTGGGCAGACTGCAGAGCTGGGCACTAAGGAACCTGATGAGGTTCAACAGGGATAAGTGCAGAGTCCTGCACCTGGGAAGGAAAAATAAACTGCAGCAGTACAGGTTGGGAGGTGATCTGCTGGAGAGCAGCCCTGTGGAGAGGAACCTGGGAGTGCTGGTGGACAAGTTCTGCAGGGACAGCAATGTGCCCTGGTGACCAAGAAGGCCAATGGGGTGCTGGGGGGCATTAAGCAGAGTGAGGCCAGCACATCGAGGGAGCTTCCTCTCCCCCTCTGCTCTGCCCTGGCGAGACCCCACCTGGAATATTACATCCAGTCCTGGGCTCCCCAGTTCATGAGGGACAGGAACCTACTGGAGAGAGTCCAAGGGAGGGCTACAAGCATGATGAAGGGACTGCAGCACTGTCTGATAAGAAAAGACTGAGAGCCCTGGGGCTCCTTAGTCTGGAGAGGAGAAGGCTGAGAGGGGATCTGAGCAATGTCTGTCAAGAGCTGAGGGCTGGGGGTCAGGAAGGAAGGCACAGGGACAGCCTCTGCTCACTTGTGCCCTGCCATAGGACAAGGGGCAAGGGATGGAAACTGCAGCACAGCAAGTTGCAGCTCAACATGACGAAGAACTTCTTGGCTGTAAGGGTCCCAGAGAGGTTGTGGAGTCTCCTTCTCTGGAGCCTTTCCAGCCCTGTCTGGATGCATTCCTGTGTGACCCTGTGCGAGATTCTCTGCTCTGGCACGGGGTTGGACTCAATGCTTCATTAGTGGACCTGCTCTGCAGATCTCTGCTGTGCCCACTTCTCTCAATATGAACATTAAAGGGTTTGTAACTTTTTGTCTTGCCATAGTCACTGAAGAAGGTCGGCCAGGACTCAGTTGTGCTGCTAATCTGCATAACCGTCTTTCTCTCCTACCTCCCAGAGGCAGGACAATATTCCAGCTTCTTCCTATACCTCAGACAGGTAACTTGAACATTTTTTAATGGATTTGAACAGAAGTAACTTTACAAGGAAGGTTTTAGTGTTGCCGAATCAATACAGAAAGTATAGGAAACTGAACTAGTATAATGCCAGCTACTGTAAGTCCTCTTGCTGGTCTGGTTCTGTTTCATTTTTAGAGACACAAAGAAATGAATGAGTTATAAACCAGCAGTAATGATTTGTCTTGTTTTTGGACTATGAGGATTGCTGTTAATCTGTTTAGGGTTTGTTTTCCTTTTGAGAGAGCTATTCGCTTGTTTTCTATTCATACCCCTTTCTTTATGTATCTTTGCTTGTTTTAATGGAGAAAAAAAAACACACAAGTTGTTTTTTTCTAAGATGTTAAGGAGTGGAATATACCAGACTTCTGCTCTCTTTCCCCACTGAGCTTTGTGGCATCATGTTGTGCTTTGAGGCTGGGTGTGTTTAAGGACCATAAAGTGGAGGGCCTCCAGAGGCTAGATGGGTCCAGGAGGCAGACTGGAAAGTGCATTTCATTCTTGCAAGTCCTGCATCCCTATAAAGCTGGCTGCAGAGTCAGTTCCTTGCCTTTTCCCTCCCTCTGCTCCCTGGGGCACATGCAGGCTGTTACCTCTTTGTGGGGCAGTGAGATCTGGTTTGGCCTGGGCAATGCTGCTAACTGGGGCCTGCAGCTGCCAAGCTGAATTTTAGCTGCGTCACACTGGTTTGTTATGGGGGGAGGGGGCATGGGAGGCCTGGGTTTGTTGGCCTGATTTAGAGGGAGGTTTGTGTGAAGCTTTGGTCTAAGGAGGTTCTTGGAGAACCATGGCCAAGGTGGACTATGGATTTTGTGCATTTTATGTGCTTATGCACTATTTTATATGCTTTTGTGCTGCTGCATGTAGTTATGGACAGTCTTTCAGTTACCTTTCCAACCCTATCCAATCCTGTGTGTGAAACATTTTTCTTTTACCCCTTTGGAAGAGGTGAAAGAGCACCTGTCATGCTCTAAACCAAGACACATCATGGTAGACGATTTGTGGTGAGTAATCTGATTGCCTTTCCTTCACACAGATAATGGGATTTTCCTCAGAAAGTGTCGCAGCATTTATAGCTGTCCTTGGGATTCTCTCCATCATTGCACAGGTGAGTCACTGCTCTCCGTTCTGGTGAGCTGGGAACTTCCAAAGAATCAGAATTAACCAGGTTGGAAACGACCTTCAAGATCATCAAGTCCAACCTAACAGCTTCTAAGTAACTAAACCATGGCACCAAGTGCCTCATGCAGCCTCCTCTTAACTCCAGGGATGGGGACTCCAGCACAGCCCACTCCAATACCAATCACTCTTGCTGTGAAGAACTTCATCCTAACATCCAGCCTGAACCTGCCCTGGTGCAGTTGGAGGCTGTATCTCCTGCTTCTGTCACTGGGTGCCTGTGAGAAGAGGCCAACCCAAGAGCTGAGCACTGGGTAGACCTCACATTCCACTGTCGTTCCAGCAGTGGGACTCAACCTGTGGCAGAGTTTTGAGTCTTTAACAACAATGGATTAGCAGCCTTACTGTAGCCTGGAGGGAAAACCAGCTCAGCTTTACCACCTAGGCTCTGTTTTATTTGGATTCTTTGTGCATTGGAGAGGGGATGTGTGGCAGGTTGTTACCAGTGGGTGCCATTTTCTTGGTAGAGGCTTTTGGAGTACTGCTTTTTTTTTATTATTACTGCTCTTTGCATGTATTCCACATTTTGAACAAAAAGAGATTTGTCTTTTTTTTTTTTTAAATCTTCTGCTCTTTTTCCCCCCACCAGACAATAGTTTTGAGTTTACTGATGCGTTCCATTGGGAATAAAAATACCATCCTCCTGGGCCTGGGCTTTCAGATACTACAGCTGGCATGGTACGGCTTTGGATCAGAACCCTGGTATGGACATTCTGTTTTCAGAGCTGGGCAATACAGCATTTTTCTGTCTGTGGTGGGACACTTGGGGTGTGCCTGTGCATGTGTACATGTTCCAGACACAGAGCCAGTTCCTCTGAGCCTATCTCTCTTGCAGGATGATGTGGGCAGCTGGTGCTGTTGCTGCCATGTCCAGCATTACTTTCCCAGCTGTAAGCGCACTGGTTTCACGAACTGCTGATGCTGACCAGCAAGGTAGGTTTGGTCCTACTGTTTTTGAACTCCAGCCCAAGAATCCTGTGAAGAGTGAGCTGTCAGGATGCTGACTTAAGTGCTAGTCAGCCAGCCTGGTTCTTGGAGCAGAGTAGCCTGTAGGCCTGAGCACAGGTCACAAAGCGTTTACGTCCAAGTTACCTGGAAGCTGTACTAGGGATGTATCACCTGCTGCTGGCACAGAGGGAAACCACTCATTAGGTCCCAGCAGTAGAATATTTAGCAAACTTACTGTGATGCTGATGCTCCTCACTTTGGGCACAGGTTTGTTTAGCTGTCCAGGTTCTACTTTCTCTTCCACGTGGCAATGAGAGTAGAGCTCCTGTGCTGAGCAAGCACAGTGTGGGCGGTAGCACCCTGTGCTGCTAGGGAGGGTGGAAGGAATTCCTGAAGAGCCTGAGTTTGTGAGCACCTTGTGTGTTGCTGCCCCTACTGCAACACCCTGTAGAGCTGATTCCATCAGCTCAAGGGTGAAATAGTCTGCTAGCCATTAAAAACAGCTAATCACGTGTGTGACCTACAAAGAGAGGTGACTGTGTTTTACTTCCCCCAGGTGTTGTTCAAGGGATGATAACAGGAATCCGTGGACTGTGTAATGGTTTGGGACCAGCACTTTATGGTTTTATATTCTATATATTTCACGTTGAACTGAATGAACTCTCCCTGCCCGAATCGCCAGCAGGAAGCAGTGTGGTGACACAGTACCACTTACAACAGGTATTCCCTTAACTGATTTTAAAAAAATAACAGGAAGGAATCCTGTGCCTGCCAGTTCTTGGTTTTACCTAGAGGGTCTGGCTTAGTTCAACTTCCAGTGAGAGAGAGCACAGTACAGACAAGTGATTGCTCGTGTATAGAGACTAGGGTGAGGGAAGGATGGGCTGAAGGCAGCATCCCACTCTTCTCTCCTTGATGTAGTATTTACCTTTCACTTGTCTGCTTTTGGTTCATTGCCCTTTCGCAGAGTCCATTGTTTTAATTTTTCAGTAATTACTAATTTGTTGAGGCCACTCAGCAGGAAGAATATGCACTAGAGAAGGAAGCTGGCACACAGCAACAGGAACCATATGCTCACTCTCAGGCTTAGGGTGTAACATTCTTTCCCCGTTTCCTCTAGAACATCCCCTTGGGGCAAATACTCTAGGAAGAAAACAGGTCTGCCCGCTCTGGAATGTGTGTGATTAATACTTTGTGCCCTTCCTGTTTTTCCAGAATTCCATAATTCCTGGGCCCCCATTCCTATTTGGAGCGTGCTCTGTGCTGCTGGCACTGCTCGTTGCCTTGTTTATCCCTGAACACACAAACCTGAACGTGCGATCCAGCAACTGGAAGAAACACTGTGGCAGCCACGGCCATTCCCACAGTCCCCAGGCTCCTGGTGAAGCTAAAGAACCACTGCTGCAAGATACAAACGTATGACAAACATCTAGGAAGAGCTTTTTAGACTTCTTTTTTCTTCAACGGTTTGGGATACACATTCCAATTCCATCTAAACTCATTTCTTAAGGTAATCTTAAGGAGTATCTTTCTGCATGAAACCCATAGGAATTTTTTAAAAGACACAAAAAAGTTTCTCCAAAGATGTTGCCATCAAATTAATGATTTTAAAAACAAAAGCTGTTACATCTTGTCTCTTGCCATGAAACCCTGTTACTGCTAACCTTTACCTTCAGATTCAGAGACAAGACTAGAGTCGAGGCATGAGCATGTGTCCTTGTTTCCTTAAAGGTGGTGAGCTTTAATTCTAGTCATGCTGAGTCTCAGTGAGACATCTGAGCATCCACATGGACCCATTCATTTTAATGTTGTAAAATCTTGGGTCAGCTGATTCAAAGCCTTAATGTAAATGTAGTGAAGTAGGGAGGAGGTGGCTCTGGCTCCTCTGCTTTCAAAGTCACATGGCAGGTTGTTGAGTTTGTACTAATCTAAAACCTACAGGAGCACGCTGGCTGAAGTTGTCTTTCTGTAAGTGCATTTATTTACTCTCTTTTGGAATAAACAGTGGTATTGAACACTTGTTGGGAGTACCAAGGGGGTGTTCAGAGCCTACAGATTTTACTACTGGCTCTAAACCTCTGCTTTCTTAAGCGCCATTTATTGTACCACTCAATTTCTGATGCTTGCTAATTGTAAAGGACCTCAAAACTTGAACACAGAGACTGAAAGATAAAAGCTGATAGCCTTGAACATGCCCATCTGCTACACAGTGGCCTTTGAGGACTGTCACAATAACCCTTTTGCATTACAGAGATAATGTTTTAGTCCTAAATTTTCAGGACCCTTAGTACAGAAGAGAGCTTTATACAATGACTGATGTGAATTTCTCTAAAAGTGTATATTTTTGTGTCCAGTTGTTATTATTTAAGTGTTCCTTTGTATAAATTTGTGTATAAAGTATTGTATAGGTTTAAAATGTTTTCATCTTGTGGTTATTGCTTAATGCTTTTTTACCTTTGAACATTCACCATGGTTGACCAAGAGCAGGAAAAAAAAAATGTAAATATAATGTTAATAAAGTTGAATATTTTAATGAATTTTTAAATAATTGTTCATGTCTCTTTAAAGCTCAGCTCAAGTTCTGGAGTGCATGTTGCTATCCTCCCTCTCCTTCAGCACTGCAGCCTGGCTGCACCTTGCTGCTGCTTTCCTCAGGGATCTAATGAAATGGGAGTGAAATGTCACCGGAAGTACTGTGTCCTGCTCTGGAGCCCGCAGTAGAGGAAGGGCACGAACCTGCTGGAGCAAGTCCAGGAGGGCCATGAAAGTGAGCAGGGTGTTGGAGCACCTCTCCTGTGAGAACAGGCTGAGGGAGCCTGGAGAAGAGGAAGCTCCAGGGAGACATAATAGCAGCCTAGGGGAAGGGGTTACGAGAAGGATGGAGAGAGGCTCTTTGAAGCCACTGATGGCCTTTGGAAAGTTCTGCACGAGGAGGGTAGTGGAACACTGGAACATGTTGCCCAGGGAGGTGTGTGGGGCCCTATCCATGGAGATACTTAAGGTGAGATGCAGGCTTCAAGCCTGGCAGAGAAATTACCTTTAGTAGCTGCAGTTTCTGCCTCCTCTACACTATGAGGGTGGTTGTTGGTTGTTCGTTTTCCCGGAACATTGTAGATGTGAACAGGAGTGGGAGAGCTGAAAGGCTACCTACCACCTTCAAATTGCCAGCTGCATGCTGGACAGCAGCTTCAAGAGAAAGTAGACACAGGTACACATCTACTAAAACTTAACATAGAAATAGTAGGATGAGCACAGACCTTAGTAGGGGATGGCTGGCATGTGGGAAGTGTACATGCATCAGTGCTGGTCCAGGAGCACCACCTTCTGTGGGGAAGTGAACAAGCTGGGTAGAATGCTCTAGGAAAAGCTAAGGCAACTGACGCTGCTTCACTTACCTCCTTTTGGTTTAGAAAGCAGAGGGTTTGGAAAAAAACACATTTAATATTTCTGTTAAAACTTAGAGATGCCAAAACAAAACACACATAAACACCGATTCATAAACAGACATTTTGCACTGCAAAACAAACCACTCACATGTACAAGCCCCTGGATGCACTTAAATAGCTGTGGTTAAAAGATACTTCATAACCTTTCACAACAGTAGGTAAAGGATCACTGGAAGAAGTGCATCTTGTTCATTACAAATAGTTGCCACTTCTTTACTGGGACAGCAAATGAGAGATTTGGAAGCACTGAAGGAATTCCTCATGTGATTGTGAGTAGACTCAGTGGAACACTGGAGAACCTGACATTCCTGTATGGCTTTACAAGCTGCAAAGTGTGATTAGTGCAAACACAGCAGCTTTTAGATGTTGTGACGTGCAATAATTAACTGCTTGGGTTCTTCACCCTGGAATGTTTTAAGGCACGATGGCCTGTGGAAAAGAGATACAAAGTTAGGGTGACCAAGAGTCAGAATTGTAAATGATGATTTTGTATCATCAGTGAAGTAATTCAGTGTCTTTTGCTATTAAATATTTGTAAGTCTCTATGTAACTCGAATAAGCTGGTTCCAAAATGAATCAAGTTTTTAAGTTGAAAACTGTGAAGGAGGAGTGGTGAGACAATCCTTGCCGGATCAGGAGCTTGGTCACTATTAAGGGTATGGCCCTGATCTGCAGCACTTTGCATCATCCTTTCTCTGAAAGGAGTGAAGAGAACTAATTCTAGAGAAATGGTCTCTCAGGGATGCTAGGGTGTACATTTCATCTGTTACAGAGGCACACATCTCAATTCCTGTAACGAAGTCAGGGCACTTCAGTGGTTTTTTAGGAAGACTACAGAGTCTCTGTTGTGGGAAAAGAAAATTCTACACAGCCCCAATGACAATTAGAGTGGTGTTTCCATTAAGGCTGGGGCCATTTCAAGCTTTTCTCTTTTCTTTCTGTTCATTTATCCAGGAAGGTCAAGATACAATCTCTCAAATGAAAAAAAAAACAACCCAGTACAGATTCAGGCTTACAAAATTTTGTCAGTTCACATCAATACTTTACCAATATATTAAAAGACATCCTAAAATCCCCCAAATGGTTAAAAACAAGACTCTTACTGTAAAAGTCCTGTCTGCTACCCAGGAAAATAAGCTGAAGGAGGTGTTCTTGCAGCTTTTGGTACTGGTTGGTAGGGTTTCAGGTACTCTGTGGAAGAGCAGAAACAAGACACTGTTCATAGTACAATTACTGCCTCTGAAGTGCATCACAAGCCAGGTCTCACCCTCGCTATTTCCAAACGTACCTGAGCTAAGAGTATTTTGGCTGAGGCCTCGTAAAGGAATGCTGTCATCTTTCTTCTTGAGGTACTTGGATTCCAGCCCCAAATTGCCCCCACTAGAAATAAAAAGACATTTCACATTTCAAATAGGTAGTGAGCAGTGCTTTAACAAGTGTGGATACAGAAGCCCCCCTTCAGAAAAATCTGCTCTTGTAGTGCAATTACTGCATTCCCATCATGTGTATCATTTAAAGGTAAGCCTTGGGTCTGTCACCAAGAGGGACAATGTTTTTTGGGAGCCTGCTCTGGAATGTGTGGCTCTTCAGTTGCCATTGACAAAACATACTTGGTGACCAACTGAAGTTTGCTATAACTTAGTAACTCTTAATGTGCCGATACATGGAGGGAGATCAGAGAGTAGCTTGGTACTGGACATGTGCTCAGGTCCAGACATAAGTGCTGTATGAAAGGTAACAAAGCAAGCCCAAGGCCACAACTGCAGCAGGTGACACTCACTTCTCCTTGTTTGCTGGATGGCCAGATGGAGTCACTGTCTGAACATCCCAACAGCGATTCGTTTTGGGAAGCTGGATCTGCAGAACCAGAAGAGCCAGAGGTTAAAAAAGAGCTACACCAGTCAATCAGGAAGCGTATTCAGAGAGGGAACTCTGCAGGGATTAGCATTTCTATACCTTGCCACACCACCTAAGCAACCTAAAGCCAAGCACTAGCTCTTGCCAATACTGGTGATGTCCAGGAGAGGGAGTTTTCAGGAGTGCTGGGATTTACAGTAAATATTGATGTACTTTCAGAGAGATTCTCAACATGAAGCTTTACTGTTTTATGCTACCACATTCTTAACCTGAAAAGTCGAAGGGCTTGCCTTTGGTACTGCAGCTTGTGAATGGACACTTTTGTTGTGCACTGGCTCTGGAAGGTTCTGGAAGGCATATGGAGGAGAAATGAGGTGACCGATTCCTGAGCTGGGAAAGAATGGTCGGTCAGGCTGCAAAAGAAACAGAATACAGCATAAAGGAGGAAAACAAATCCTTGATCTATTTGTAGAGAGTGAAAATTAACAAGTAGTTACAAGGACAAAGGTGGTGCTCACCTGAGCCTTACTGGTGGTAAGAAAACATCACTTTTCCTGGATGCACATTCTTAATGATCTCTTAACTTTACAAAAATATTGGATGAGGTGAGCACACTTTAGCTAACAATTATAAAGGAGGAGGAGCCTGGGGGGTGACCTCATTCCTGCTTATAAAGATGTAAAGGTGAGTGCCAAGAGGCTGGAGCCAGGCTCTGCTGGGTGATGTCCAATGCCAGGACAAGGGGCAGTGGTGGAAGCGGAGGCATAGGAAGCTCCATGGAAACAGGAGGACGAATTTTTTTCCTGTGAGGGTGACAGAGCCCTGGCACAGGCTCCCCAGGGGGGTTGTGGAGTCTCCCGCTCTGGAGATATTCAAGACCTGCCTGGATGTGTTCCTGTGTGATCTGGTCTAAGTGATCGTGGTGTGGCAGGGCAGTTGGACTGGATGAGCTTTGGAGGTCCCTTCCAGCTCCTAACATGCTGTGATTCTGTGATTGTTCCCCCATGGATAGCTCAGTGGAGCTGCCCTGTGTGTCATGCATCCATTGGCCTTTGTCTCACTGTAAGACCAGAGTAGATTCATTGATCTGAGTCATTAAATACTACATGCCTTAAAAGCTGCATTATGAGGAGACAGAAGGGTGCTTGGTGTTAAGGCTAAAATAGCCCACATGGTCTTAGGTGGTAACCTTTTAACCTTCTGTGATACACTAGCAATAGCTAGGCACCCTGTAAGGGTTTCATGTGTTCAGAGACTCCTTTGCACGGACATACCCTTCCACCACCAAATAAGCAGCTCATCAACTGCTAGGCAAAATACCTCTGCACACAACAAAATATAAGAACCAGTATAGTACTTCAGAGACAGGAGGTAATGTTTCCCAGGCCTTATTTTCATGTTTGTAAATATCACTAATAAGAGTATTCGAACAGTACAATCTATAAAAAGCTAATTAGTGTGAGAGTTAACCTCACAACAACAAAAAAAAATTACTTCTTTTTGTCTCTTCATCTTTTACAAGCCCATTTTACATTGCTTTGTATATATACATGACAGTTTTTAAAAATAAAACCAACCCACACCCACTCAAAACTGTAGGGCCCAAAGAAGGCAAGAGACTTTGGTTTTTACTGCCTTTCGAGGCCATGCATCTCAGGAAATAACAACTACATCCCAACATATTATTTCTGGCAGTATCTTACCATGGCCTGAGGTGAAATGGCAGTCCTAACACCACCATGAGCACCAGCAGAAGTTTCCAGCTTCTTGCCCATCTGAATTTCATTCATCTGTTTGTTTAACCACGTGATTACTGAAGAGAGGAAAAAGAGAGGTCAAAGTCACTTCCTACCTCTTACAAGCTGCTTAAAACAGCAAGTAGTCCTTCCTCACAAAACATGGCAGCTTGGTGGGCTACTCTTCCTCAACACAAGAGGCAACTTCTTTACTGTAAGGGTCACAGAGCACTGAAACAGGCTCCCCAGAGAGGTTGTGGAGCCTCCTTCTCTGGAGCCTTTCAAGGCCTGTCTGGAGGTGTTCCTGTGTGACCTGAGCTAGATTGTATGGTCCTGCTCTGGCAGGGGAGCTGGACTCAATCTTTTTGGGTCCCTTCTAACCCCTAGCATCCTGTGATCATGCTGAAGCATCACTAGAAATCCTGGTCTCTTGTTCAAGCTTCCTACATGCCTACATTTGATTCCTTCCTCTAGTTAGCCCAACGCATGCACACTACCCCAAAGTAACTACAAGCACCCAACTGCCAACAGTCTCCTCTGCTTGCAGCTCTAGGTTGCTGCACATCCACTACAGACAGAAGCCTGTTTTTCATGCATGACAGCAATTGTGCTCTTCACAAGAAAGGAAACACAGGTAAAGCAATACAGTTGCCTCCATCAATTTTCAGTAGCAGCTAGATCACCATGTCACTCTTAACAGGGAGAGGAGTGAAACTGTACAAACCTACCATTTTCATTGGTTTTCAGCAACTGCTTACTTTCTTCCAGTTTTTGCACTGTAGTTTCTAGCTGTTCCTGTAGCTTGCAAACCTGCAAGATTCCCATAACAATTACCAACACCATCAAGACCGACTACTAACCACAAACAAGAAAAACAGAATTTAAGTAAAAAGGATCTATAAAGTTCTAAAATGAGAGAAGTTTGCCCTCATTTTTTCACAAAAGCAGTATAATTATTTTAAAATAAACCCTAATGGTCTTGACAAGACAATGGCCAGAAACTTTTCCAACCTTAACTCTCCTATGAATAAAGCAAGCAAGGACTCTAAGCAGGGGAATATACTTAATGGAAGCAAAAGTTCACTCCCTTCCTTGTTTTGACTCCTCCTCCATGAATATGCCTGTTAAAGTATGCTTATTCTTCAGGCAGTTTTAGTTTTCTTCAACATGGATGGATGACCCTTACAAATCAGTTTACCAAAACCCCCTGAAAAACTGATTACACTTTTAATCCAACCCTGTTAACCACAAGTAGATTCTATGCTGTACACCAGTCACAACCCACACCCCACTGCATGCACTTACAGGGCAGAGGATTAACCTGTCACAGTACCTCCTGCTCTTTTTTGTGAAGGGATTGTCCCATCTCTTGCAACTCCCTCTGCTCTTTTTGAATCCTCTCTTCTTTTTCTGCCAGTAGTTTTTCCTGTTGGATTGTGACTGTATTTTTCAATTTTAATTTACTCATTAGGTTTTTCAAATCTCCTTGTAACTTCTTGATAATTTCATTAGCCTATTAAAAAAAAAAAAACAAACAATCAGATATTCTGAAAGAGAAACATCTACACATGAGGAGAAAGTTCACAAAGATAAAGGCATGTTCAAACAAACCTTAAGGAGCTCAGCTGACAGAGACTTAATTGTTGACTCCAGTTTCTCAACGTGACTTTGTTTTTTCTCAGTAGTCTCTTCCAGTATGGCCTTCAAAACAACAGTGAAAATATTAAAGCTGTGATAGGTATTGCCTATGATTTCAAGCAGCTCAATAATTCTTTGGGAGCTAATCCCTGCTTTTCAAATGACAAAGAACCTCAACCAATCCATACAAAAAGTTCCACTAACTTCACTCCAGTACCACAACATTAAAACAGTAGATCTACACTGTGTAAAACTGAATCCAATATACTTTTGATGCCATCATTTAGAATCTTTAACTACATTTGAAGCTGTATTCATAAAAACTGGTCTGCTGCCATCTATAGGTAGAAGGTGCTACAGGGCATTAGAGAAAATCATTCTGAAAGTGGAAGGAACCTTTTGTTCTTGTGTGGCATCTAACACTTCTTTGGTTCTAACAACGAGCTGATCTTTGTCTTTGATCTCCTGTTCCAGCACAGCAACCCGTGTCTGGAGCTGATTAACGAGTTTCTCCTTCTCATGACACTCAGCATCCAGAGTCGTGTTCTCCCGGCGCAGTGACAGCACCTCCTGCTTTGCTCTTTGACACTCCTACAACGGTGGGAAAGAATTTTACTTGCAGAGGGTTGTACCAGTAATTTAAAACAGCTATAGCTAAACAGTAAGCTTAGTATGAGATGAAGAGGAGCTGAACACACTTCATAGGCTGTATTTTCTATTACATGCACAGGCAAGGTGTGTTAATGCTCTAAAAACAGTAAGCTGGTAGTGGAAATGAGTAAGCCATACGTCTTCTAGTCCAGAAAGCTTTGCTTTCAGTTCTCTGACTGCGGAGTCTCCTTTGTATCTCCTTTCTGTCAGGTCTTTATTGATGATCTCGAGTTCTGAAAGTCTGCTCTGCAACTGCTGAATACTTTTCTGATGCAAATTTTCTAATTCCTTTTTCTGTTGTTCATGCTGTTGTTGGTACTGAGCTTGTGCCTGTGAGAAGCGAAGGAACAAAGCAGTTAACCTGAAAATTAAGATAGAAACTATTGACATTGTTTACAGGATCACAGGATGTTAGGGGTTGGAAGGAGGCTCTGGAGATCTTACACTCCAACGCCCCTGCCAGAGCAGGACCAGAGAATCCAGCCCAGGTCACACAGGAACACATCCAGACAGGGCTGGAAAGGCTCCAGGGGAGACTCCACAACCTCTGTGGGCAGCCTGTGCCAGGGCTCTGGGACCTTTACAGTCCAGAAGTTCTTCCTCATGCTGAGGTGGAACTTTGTGCTGTAGTCTCCATCCATTGTCCTATCCCAGGGGCAAGTGAGCAGAGACTGTTCCTGTCCCTCAGTCCTCAGATGTTTAGAGACATTGATTAGATTCATGTACATTTACAGGTTGTTAATTCTCTTCTGTTGTCATACCTGGAGAGCTCTTTCCTTTTCATTTGTCATCTCCTGTGTGTGTTTGTTTGTTAGAGTTGTAGTGTATGAGGTCCATTCAGTTTTCAGTTTGTCTAATTCTCGACTCTTCTCAGACAAGTTCTGTTTGATGAAATACAAGCAGTTTTCAGAATTGAAGTATCAGTCAATGCATTGATTCTTTGCTGTTATTTTCTTAAAAGGATACAGAATTATTTAAAATAAACCTAAACAAATTCCAGCACCAGATGCCAAAGTATCTGCTCATTCCAAACAGGATCTACAGAGCACCTTTCAGACACTGTATAAAACAATTTTTATTTCCAATTGCATGCCAGTCACTGAAAGTGAAAACACACCACAGAACAGTCTGCTGATGTTCCTTACTCCTGTAACACAAAGGGAGAAAGGTTCATCAGCATCCTCCCCTCTTGCTGATTTATAATTCTGCATTCCAATTCAGCAAAACCATTGCAGTAACTGCAATTCAGACTGCAATGAGGTAACTAAGCATTACATGCCAAAAAACCATTTCATAACAGAATGTTCAATGGAATTTCTCTGTTTCACAGTAGTCAAATCATCCTCTTGAAACACAAATGTAAAGGCATTACTGGGCTGACTGCAAAACAGAGTTAACAGGAACTCCAAGGCTCCTGATTTGTTTATCCTGGATTAACAATTGTTCCAAATAAAAGGACTGCCAACAGTTAACAGAACACAGAAGTTTATTTACCTTTGCACTACTACACATTTAGTGTATCATTCATATGGGGTCTGTATATGCACACACAACATGAAGTTAGAATTCTGTCTGGTACTGTAAGAATTCAGTTGCCTTCTTCAGTTGCATGCTTCACTCAAAGAAAGCCACAGCAAGCCACTTTTCTTCTGTTCACTCGCTCCCTTGGCTAGCCACTGCTACACAAATCAGCCCACAAGAAGGTACATTTCCCACAGCTTTAAAAAAGGGCAACTTAGAACAGGTAAATTAAAAACTTGCATTACCTGTTGAGTGTAGCTAAGTTGTCTGGTAAGATCCTCTTCAGTCTTTCTAAGTTTTTCTTCCAACGTGGTTTTGTCTTCCTATGAGCAAAGTGACAACAAGTCAAATCCTCAGCTCCCAAAAATGCATGTAGGGTTTAGCACTCATTTTATCAGGGTACTCTGCCTAACCACCCACATACCCATCATATTTGAGGAAAAATCAACTTATTAAATAAACTTAATATAGAAGAAGATAAATTGAAAACAAAATGCATTGGCTCACATAGTAAATCTCCAAATTAAATTCTTACCTCAAGTGAGGCTCTCCTCCCCCTCTACTCTGCCCTGCTGAGACCCTATCTTGAGTACTGCCTTCAGTTTTGGGATCCCCAGTTCATGAGAGACAGGGATCTGCTGAAGAATGTCCAGTGGAGGGCTACAAGGATTAAGGGACTGGAGCACTGCCTGGTAAGGAGAGGCTGAGGGATCAGGAGTTTAGTCTGGAGAAGAGAAGACTGAGAGGAGATCTAATAAATGTCTATAAATACCTGAGGGCTGGGGGTCAGGAGGGAGGGGACAGGCTCTGCTCACTTGCTCCCTGTGATAGGACAAGGAGCAATGGATGGAAGCTGCGGCACAGGAGGTTCCACCTCAACACAAGGGGGAACTTCTTGACTGGAAGGGTCACAGAGCACTGGCACAGGCTCCCCAGAGGGGTTGTGGAGTTTCCTTCTCTGGAGCCTTTCAAGGCCTGTTTGGATGTGTTCCTGTGTAACCTGAGCTGGATTGTATGGTCCTGCTCTGGCAGGGGAGCTTGGACTTGGTCTCTTTGGGTCCCTTCCAACCTCTGACATCCTGTGAGCCTGTGATTCTACAAGGAAATAGTATCAAAGATTTGTTTACAAAGGAGATGCATGAACAAAAAGCTAACTGAAATACTGTAAATTCCTGTTACTAAAATAGCTTCTATCTGTCTATAATCATGGGAAGAGAGACAAATTCCAGGTTGTGGAACAGGAAACAGTCAAACTATGAGGCCATTTATTTCTCATTAAGTAAAACCTAGCATGCTACCTACTGCATCAACATTCCAGTTCAACCTGTGGTTTATAGCTAGCAGCCCTTCGAAGTCTACAAAGCCTTAGAACTACAGGCACTTGCAAGCCTTCCTAAACCCAACTGCTGAAAACAGAGATTGCAAGTTCAGTTGATGGTAATCAGCTGTGAAGCAGGAGGCAGACCTCACAGCTGCACATGAGATACACTGCAGGTATAAATGCCCTGTTTGCTGCCAGTTCAAATCATAGTGCTTGGCTGAACATACAGGTAATAGTGCCACTGCAAGAGTGACAGCAACAGATTATTTTTATAACATGCACCCAAATAGCTGCCTGCAATGACACACACAAGCCACAATGAAACAAAAGCCAGTACAACTTGATACATATTGCTGAAACAATCACAGAGTTGTCAGGGTTGGAAGAGACCCCAAGGATCATCCAGTTCCAATTCCCCTGCCATGGACAGGGACACCTCACACTAGAGCAGGTTGCCCACAGCCACATCCAGCCTGGTGTTAAAAATCCCCAGGGATGAGGTTTCCACCACCTCCCTGGGCAGCCTGTGCCAGTGTCTCACCACCCTCATGCTGAAGAGCTGCTTCTTAACATCTAGTCTAATCTGCCCTTCTCTGGCTCAGATCCATTCCCCCCAGTCCTATCACTACTCCACACCTTAAAGTCTCTCCCCAGCTTTCTTGTAGCCCACTTCAGATACTGGAAGGCCACAAGGTGGTCTCCTTGGAGCCTTCTATGCTCCAGACTGAACAAGCCCAACTCTCTTAGCCTGTCTCTATAGCAGAGCAGCTCCAGCCCTTTGATCACCCTCCTGGCCCTTCTCTGGACACATTCCAGCACCTCCAGATCTTTCCTGTCACAGGGCCTCCACAATTGGACACAATGCTCCAGGTGTGGTCTCACCAGAGCGTCGTAGAAGGGCTGAATTGCCACTCCCAACCTGCTTAACCACACTTCTCTTGATGCAGCCCAGGATCTGGTTGGCTTCCTGGGTTGCAAGTGTCCACTGGTGGCTCATACTGAGCCTCTCATCCACCATCACTCCCCAAGCCCTTTTCTTCAGGGCTGCTCAGTCACTGCCCAGCCTACATCAGTACCTGGGACTGCCCCAACCCAGATGCAGGGTGTTTCAGTACATGCAGTGTCAAGGTCAATGACAAGCTTTCATTTTACCTTAAGGCATTTCAAACAGCTGGCTAAAAACTTCTTTATTTCTGTGTCATTTCCTGGTAGGAATTTGAGGGAGAGATGAGTAAGATGTTTAAAAGGGTTGGTTTCCACTACATTCAGAGTGACAGGTGTGTGATCTAGAACAGGTGCTGAAGAAACTAACTGCAGCAAAAACCTAGGGAAAATTAAAACAAAAAAATAACATTTAGCTTATTTCTTCTTCTGAAACTACCTGTGGATTGGACAAGCTATTCTCAATTAAACTGTATTATCATCATGTGCAATAAAAGGTTGTCCAATTTCTGCTTGAAAAATAACTATGAAACTCAATCCCTATGTTGTAGTTAATTACATGAATAAATATAAACTGCTTGCACTTTCTAACAAGAAACTAACAAAACTGATCCCTTTTTTGTTTGTACATTTTCAAAAGCCCTTCTCAGACTTAGGAGTCCAAATCCAAGCAAGACATTCCAAAACAAATGCAAAAGGAAAACAGACTCCTGACTTTCAGGTATCATACAAGGTAGTAAAATTCACTGTTTACACAGATTTTCCTTCAGGATGTAGCCTGACTACTGGAGTAGGGGAAGTCCTGGAAAGGGATTTCTTTGGTACCCACACCAACAAAAATCTATGAGAAGGCTACTACAGGGAAGAGGGGAGCCCCCTGCACATATTAATAGCTGACCACTGACATTCAAGAACAGCAACAAAAAAAAATCCTTGTCAGAATGCCTTAAAACTTTGCCTTCCACTGTGAGAGAGTGATTTACACCTTGATCCATAAAATTCAGATTAGTTTTCTAGCCTTAATAAAAAAAAAAAACAAACAGTGTTGCATCCTTGCACATCTGCTCAGTTGTGAAGCTTGCCAGTTTCAACGTGGATTGGAGACTTAATGCAAGATAATTCCACTGTTCAGTTCTCCCAAGACTTAAGGTTTTGTCAGTAACATCCACTGACTCATCCATCCAGAGGAAGGCTAAATTATCCTTGCCCTGCTGACTCTTCTCAGGCTGTGTGGCTGAAAAGAACACAGCATGCAGACAGAGAGCAACGCAGCACTCACTTGTTACCTACCTTGGGATATCTTTGTTCTGTTCCTGAATACATTGCTGAAGCAGGTCTATAAATTTTTGTGGGAAAGCAGAGAAGTCTACCAAGAGACCTTGCTGGGATTTTAAACTATATGAACAAATGGGAGAAATAAAGCATTAGCAATAGAATTATAGAATCAGAGTTGTCAGGGCTGGAAGGGACCTCAAGAATCATCCAGTTCCAACCTCTTTACCATGGACAGGGACACCTCACACTAGATCAAGTTGCCCAGAGCCATGTCCAGCCTGGCATTAGAAACATCCAGGGAGGAGGCTTCCAACTCCTCCCTGGGCAACATGTTCCAGGGTCTCACCACCTTCATAGTGAAGAACTTCTTCCTAACACCCAGTCTCAATCTACCCACTCCTAGCTTTGCTCCATTCCCTCCAGTCCTATCACTACCTGACATCCTAAAAAGTCCTTCAGCAGCTTTCTTGTAGGCCCCCTTCACATACTGAAGGTCATGTTAAGGTCTCCTTGGATCCTTCTCCTCTCCAGACCAAACAGCCCCAACTCTCTGTCTCCATAGGAGAGGAGCTTCAGCCCTCTGATCATCTTTGTGGCCCTTCTCTGGACACATTCCAGCATGTCCAGATCCTTCTTGTAATACATAGAAGGTAATTCATGTCCTAGAAAATATTTTTTTAGAAAGAAACAATTCTGAGCGCATTGTTGAAGTTTGCTAGAGTGTTATCTTCAACCCTGAACACAGAATAAGACTGATCATGTCTTGGATAATCATCAGAGAATATTTCTGATTATGAGAGTTCTTGCAAAAGGTTTGCACTAGGAAAAAGGAAAGAAATTACTGGGGCACAATGAATGGCCTCCCTTGAGTAGACTTTCTTACAGCAAAGAGCAGTACAGTTATTGGGTGGGGGTGCATGGGAGAAGCAAAATACAATGAGGGGACACTCAAGCACTACCAAGACTTTATCTACCTGCTTGTATACTTAATTGTGCACCTTCACCACAGACACAGTAAACTTAAAAGACAGAAGCAGACATTCATGTGGAAGCTGAGGCATAGGAAGTTTCATTTAAATATGGGGAGGATTTTTTTCACTGTGAGGTGACAGAGCACTGGAACAGGCTGCCCAGGGGGGCTGTGGAGTCTCCCTCTCTGGAGACATTCCAAACCTGCCTGGACCTGTTCCTGTGTGATCTGCTCTAGGTGATCCTGCTCCTGGCAGGGGGGTTGGACTGGATGAGATTTCAAGGTCCTTCCATTCTCTGATTGTTCTATGTATGCACAAAGCCACACCCATTATAACACCACACTTTTCCTGTCCATTTCTTCTACCAACACTGTTTTACTTTTGCCTTTTGACCCATGCACAGATCACATCAATCTTTAAAAATCAAAACAAAAACCTCAAACAAAACCCAACCACCAAATCACAAAGCAAAAAACTGAAATGTTTGTGCCTGGTGCCGAAATGTCATCAACTCCTAGGCAAATAAAATGAGACCTAAATGTATAATTACTGTGCAAGAAACCCATAAGACAAAGGTTCAAGTCTGTGAATCCACATAAACAGACTTTTCTGCTGCAATTATTCCTTGGAATAGTTCACACACAAAGTAGTCTATAAGAAGTAGTTGTGATACCAGAAAATGCAAATAGCAATACTGTTACTATGCAGGGAACTTAACATCAGGATTCTGTAGCTCATCTATATAATCCTGAACTTTCCTTTTCTGGGCTGCTTCACCAACTGGTCACAGAGAACACCACTACCAAAACACTGACAAAACTCCACAGGTGAAAAATGCTAAAGTCTGAGATGGACCATCCTAAGCTAAAAACATTCATTCCTTCATTATTTTTGTCATGTAAAAGTATCTCATGGGCAAGACATCATAATTACACTTACCTTTGAAAATCTTCCTCAGATATGACAAGGTTATAAAGGAAAAAAGGGTCAGCATCATCAGTCAATCTAACAGCTAAATCCTGAAAAGATAAGACATTTAAGTAAGATTTTAAACACTACAAGCTGCCCTGCAGGATTGTTCAAATCTTGCAAACCAAGCAGCATTTAATATTTTTTTTTCTGGTTAACCAAAAATATGATAGAATTGTGGCAACTAATGTAGGAGACAGAAAACATTAACGTTTAGCACAACTTCAAACACTACAGTGGAAAACCAAAGGGCAATTATTTCTCATGAAAACACACCAAATAAAGCCCTTCAAGTCTGAGCAGCAAAGTTTTCAAAATTCAATGTGCCTTCAGCAGAAATAAAACCATTTTTGCCCCCATCATGAAACAGAAGTGTAGTACTAGCAGTCTGTTGTGATGGATCACAAACACATCATTCCCGTAACTGGAAGCTTTTCAGAGCACATTGCTGCTACAAGTCTAAGAAACCATCTTCTGAAGAGTTTATGTATTTGAACACAGACCTTCAAAAAGCAAACATAACAGGGGTACAGCTGAAGCTCAGTAAGTTTATAAGGCAAATTGTAGCCTTATGCTGTTTAGCTTTTAAAAAACAAACTCATTTATTTGCTGGAGTGCTTTTTAGAAAAACTGCCTTGGCTGCCAAGGTCACTCTGTCACTAAAGGTTCTGCAAAGCACCTGGTACTTCAGGTCCAGACACCTGCTCTCTTTAACGAGGCACAAACCTGTGTGAAGTCTCTAATATTCCCTTCAGAGAGGAAGGGAATGAAATACAAACATGACAGCTCTTCCAAAATAACCAATGTGTGGCCACAGCACACATGCATATACAGAACTGAAGCAAGTGTCAGTAATTTTGATACCGGTAATATTAACAAAACTCTTAGTTGGAGGTGTATAAAACTTAGGTATTAACACATGCAGGCAGTTTATTTTAAAACTAATGCCAACCCAAACCAGCTTGAGCATAGTTGTTGAGAAGGCTAAGAACACCTGCTTGATTTCATGTCTCATTAACTGATCCAAGCACCTGAAGTCACCATTACAGACTGATCACTCACCAATGTACCCAGCTGTACTGCCACACTCCTCCTGGCAGAGCCTGCAACTTGGTGCACAGTTCCTAACTGAAGTGCCTCTTCACACTTCATGCTGTCACTGTCACAGCCAGCAGAACCTTACCAAAAGCAGGCTCTACTTCTTTTCCAAACAAGTCTTTCCTCAATAAGACTATATCCAACTAATGGCAATTTTAACACCGTGGTAGGTGGATGTACAGTTTAAGTGACAAATTAGACACAGAGCAGAAAAGGTTTTATAACCTACAGTAGTCATATCACTGTTATTTTTTTCTGAGAAAGAAGATTTTTTTTTTAACTGCAAATGTATGACCTTACCTCCTTCCTATTACACCCCCCCCCACCCCCAGATAAATTTCAAATACTCAAGGACTAATATACTTATCAATAAAAAGAAAATGCTAGATTAAGATACAAGTTGTTATTTTTGCTGGTTAAGATGAGGACTTTGCAAAGAGAAGTACATTGAGTACATTTGGAGACTGCTCTTAAACTTGTAGTGCAGGTTCTTCTGAGGCTCTCCAAATACTTTTATTTTGCAAGTTTATTAAAACCTAGACTAAAAGAGAGGGATAAAAATGCTAGGAAAAAAAACCCAATCAACCAACCAACAGCACCAAAACAACTAAATGACTCAAGAATTTATATCAAAATAGTGACAAACATAGTGAAATAATAGTTTGCTTTTCCCTTGACAATTTGTCCTCTTAAAACAACAAGATTCAGATAGTACCTAAGAAACATCACAAACAAACTAATCCACAAACCTTTTTATGAACAGGATTAGATACTGACAGTAGCTCAATATTCACTCGAACATTTAACCTCCTGCATACAAAGAGATGAAAGTAACAAGTCAAGAAAACATTCTCCCAGTAACATACATTCCCAGCCACATTACAGGAATCAAATGATATTTTGAAAACAAAAATTCAGGCTGATACATGGAGCAGGTTCCCCTTGATGACTACTAGTCCTATCTGACTAGTTTCAGTTTTCATTACAGCTCCTCAGTCGGCTCAGGGTTGTCTGGGTGTTTGGTGGGGTTTTTTTGTTTGGGTTTTTTNCTTTTGTCACTCATTATCCACGAACCTATAAATAGCAAGGCAAAAGTTATTGAAACTTTGGCCAGACACCTACTGAAAAGCCTCATGAAATCCATTAATGATTGCTGAAACTCTTCCTAATCATTGTACAGTAGTACCTAGTCTTCATTTACTTCTTGCTAAGTAACTGCAAAGTTACTCGCACTACAAAGCGCACTCATAGACATCAGCCTCTCTGTGCCCTCTAATGCGGGCAAGCCCCAATAACACCTGCACACGCCATCTAACCCAGACAGGAGCTCTATTACGGCAATTCATTGTATTTTGAGCAAACAATTCACATGAAAATATTCCTGGCCTTTCCCGACCGGCCCGGCAGACGCGCAAAGCCCGGCCCGGCAGACGCGCAAAGCCCGGCCCGGCAGACGCGCAAAGCCCGGCCCGGTCTGCGGGGAGCGCCGCCGCGGCCCGTGTGGGGCCCACACAGAAGCCGCGGGCCTCGTACCCGTACCCACTCCGCGCTCTGCAAAGACACTGCATGTGCTCTCCGCTATTGGCGCTCCCTCTACCTCCTCTGCCCTGGCAAGGCACCGGCAGCAGCCCTCGCTACCTAACTCCAGCCTTACTGGAGTCCCCTTTCCTTTAAACAGAGGGCTCCTATCAGCAGCCCCAAAGCTACCCGGCCCACCGCTCGCAGAAAGCGCAGGGCCCCGTTAAAGAGCCTGCTGCTCTGCGGCCCGTCTGCTAAAGAAGGCAATAAGGCTTCCGCACAGCTAGTGAGGTAAGCTAGCAGCCCCGCGCCGCCCAGGCCAGCCCCTCACCTCTCCTCACAGCCCTGGCAGCGCACTTGCACACACACCGGCCGGTTGAACAGGCTCTCCGCCGCCATCTTGCGCTTCGAGTTTGGCGCCCGGCTCCCGCGAAGGAGGGGCCTCAAGATGGAGGCGAGGCGGCGCCCGCGGGGCATGCTGGGACGGCAATGGCGGCGCCGCAGCCGGAGCAGGGCCGCGGTTCCCCGCTGTCAGGACGATGTGCCTACTTCGTCCAGAGGAAGAACCGCTTCTGCAAGATGATCCCGGCTCCGGGCAGGCGCTTTTGTGGGGAGCACGGGCAGCAGGAGGTACCGCGCCTTGCCGGCCGGAGCAGCGGTCCCCTTTCTCCGGCAGGGGAGGGTGGGGAAGCGTTAGGAGAGCCTCGGGCTCTCTGCGAGGGACGGGGCCCTGGTGATACGCCGAGGTGCTGCAGGTAGCATGTCCGCTTCAGCTGGCCCCACAACAGACAGGAGAGGCAGCGTCTGCGCCTTCATTTGAGCCCCGGGTGTGCTAAAGCCATCGTTTCGGCCCAGCAGTAACGTTGCTATTACATCATAGGTTTGTTCTTTCAGGATCCATTTTAGTGTTAAAGTCTCGGTTCGTCCGTTCTCACGATCTCACCTATCTCAGAATAGGTGTTTTATGAAACTCTCATGGCCCACAACAGTTTTTCTAACACAGGAACGCAGAATGCATGCTGAAGTGCTGCCTAAATTTTTTCTTTTATAACTAGAAAGAAAACGACAGGAAAAGAATCCCATGCCCTCTTGATCCCAAACAGTAAGTCTATGTAAATGTTTTTTTAGTCTTTATCAGACTTCACCTGTTAAATGCTGTTAATTTACTCCTCTTTCCATTTGGATTTTAGCACCGTGTATGAAGACCAACTGCAAAAGCATTTAAAAAAGTGCAATTCAAGGGAGAAGCCAAAACCAGTAAGTGCAGGGTAAATTCAGCACCACCCTCAGACGAAAACCCTCAACGGTACAGCTTTGCAGGGAATTTACTGTGCTGGCAGTAACTGTAAACTGGAGCAAAGAAGTCTTAGCAAGGGCAGTATGGAAGCTGAATAAGAACTTGGCAAAATGAAATTCACATTCTAGTCTCCTCATCCTCTTATGTTCCCCTTTGGTGTATTTCAGCACAGTGTCTCAGTTCTCTTAGTTACAAATGAAAATGATGAATTAGTTTTTCTCCAAAATATTCCCTAAGAAGCCTCTCTTAGTGCCATTAATTTGAGAGAGTTGGTGAGAAATTGTCCTTGGGAAGCAAAACTAGGAGGGAGGCTCTAGACGTTTTCTGACCTGTGGCTGTCTGCTGCCCTATCCAACTGCCTGCTTCACTCAAGCTTGCAATGAATTATGGAAATCTAGGCTGAAAGTTGTGGCCAGTGCTGAGGGTTGGAATAGGATGGATGTCTTAACAGATGTTTCAAGAAAGCAGAGGATGGCTTCCTTATCATCTGCCTTATCTGTATTACCTGGGAAACCTTAAAATGGTATCTAGTCTCAGAAGCATTAGCAGCTTATGAGTGTGTTCAGTCATGTCAAGACATGTCAGAGCAATCAGTTCTGCTGGAGATTGGGATCATACTATAGTAAGAAAATTGCTTGGAATAACTTCTTTTGCAGTGGATACCTATTGCTATGTACATTGATAAAAACACTGAAAAATACAGCTTTTTGTTTCCTGGTAATTAACAGAATGCAATTTCTTTTCTTCTAATTTCCAAAGGTCTACTTTGTTCAAGATATCAATGCAGGTTTAAAAGATGTAGCAGAAATAACAGAAAAACAAGTGAGTATCCTTGTTCTAAAATTCAGTTCACAGGATGTTAGGAGTTGGAAAGGACCCAAAGAGATCGAGTTCAACTCCTTTGCCAGAGCAGGACCAGACAATCCAGCTCAGGTCACAGAGGAATGCATCCAGACAGGCCTTGAAAGTCTCCAGAGAAGGAGACTCCACAATCTCTCTGGGCAGCCTGTCCCAGTGCTCTGTGGCCCTTCCAGTCAAGAAGTTCCCCCTTGTGTTGAGGTGGAACCTCCTGTGCTGCAGCTTCCATCCATTGCTCCTTGTCCTATCCCAGGGAGTAAGTGAGCAGAGCCTGCACCCTCCCTTCTGACCCCCAGCCCTCAGATATTTATAGACATTTATTAGATCCCCTGTCAGTCTTCTCTTTTCCAGACTAAGCAGCCCCAAGTCCCTTAGCCTCTCACCAGGCAGTGCTCCAGTCCCCTCATCACCCTCGTAGCCCTCCGCTGGACCCTCTTCAGAAGACTCCTCTCTCTTAAACTGGGGATCCCAAAACTGAAGGCAGTACTCAAGATGAGGTCTCAGCAGGGCAGAGCAGAGGGGGAGGAGAACCTTCCTTGATCTGCTGGACCCACTCTTCTTAATACACTCCAGGATCCCATTGGCCCTCTTGGCCACAAGGTTAGCCTCACCTCTGTCCCCAGAAAGATAATGGAGAGGCTTATCCTCAGCACTGTGCTTAGCCATATCAAGGAACAAGAAGGTCATAGGGAGCAGTCAGGATGGTTTTACAAAGGGGCAGTCATGTTTGACCAACCTGATAACCTTCTATGAGGACATAAGCAAGTGGATAAATGATGGAAGTGGATAAATGATGGAAGAGCAGGTGGAATGTGCTTTACCTTGATTTCAGTAAAGCATCTGACACCGTCTCCCACAGCTTCCT
The DNA here is from genome assembly GCA_013399775.1 of Semnornis frantzii. Lineage (NCBI taxonomy): Eukaryota > Metazoa > Chordata > Aves > Piciformes > Ramphastidae > Semnornis > Semnornis frantzii. The sequence goes on from VWYK01074215.1 coordinate 28,727, forward strand.
CACAGCTCAACTGAGGAGGTGTGGTCTGGGTGATGCAGCAGTGAGGTGGATTGGGAACTGCTTCAAGGAAACAAGTCAGAGAGTTGTGGTCAATGGGACAGAGTCTAGCTGGAGGCCTGTAACTAGTGGAGTTCCCCAGGGGTTGGTACTGGGACCAGTATTCCTCAATGTATTTATTAATGACCTGGGATGTGGGCATGGAGTGCACTGTCAGCAGGTTTGCTGATGACACCAAGCTGGGTGGAGTGGCTGCTGTACCAGAGAGTTGTGCTGCCATCCAGAGAGACTTAGGCTGAGAGTTGGGCAGGGAGAAATTTAATAAAGTTCATCAGGGGCAAGTGTAGAGTTGTGCACCTGGGAAAGAACAACCCCAGGGATCAGTATAGGTTTGGGATTAACCTGCTGGAGAGCAGTGACGGAGAGAGGAACTTGGGAGTCCTGGTGGATTGAAGGATGGCCATGAGCCAGCAGTGTGCTCTGGTGGCCAGGAAGGCCAATGCCATTCAGGGGTGGATTAGAAGGGCTGTGGTTAGTAAGTTGAGGGAGGTTCTCCTTCCCCTCTACTCTGCCCTGGTGAGGCTCCATCTGGAGTATTGTGTCCAGTTCTGGGCCAGCCAGGTCAAGAAGGACAGGAGCTGCTTGAGAGAGTCCAGCACAGAGCCAACACAATGATTAAGGAATCTGAACATTTTCCTTATGACGAGAGCCTGAGGGAGCTGTGGGTTGTCAGCTTGAAGAGGAGACAACTAAGGAGTGACCTCATTCATGTGTATAAATATGTAAGGGGTGAGTGCCAGGAGGATGGAGCCAGGCTCTGCTGGGTGATGCCCAGTGACAGGACAAGGGGCAGTGGGTGGAAGTTGAGGCATAGGAGGTTCCATTTGAACCTGAGGAAGAATTTTTTCCCTGTGAGGGTAAAAGAGCCCTGGCAGAGGCTGCCCGGGGAGGTTGTGAAGTCTCCCTCTCTGGAGATATTCAAGAACCATCTGGATGTGTTTCTGTGTGATCTGCTCTAGGTGATCCTGCTGTGGCAGGGAGGTTGGACTGTATAAACTTTGGATGTCCTTTCCAGCCCCTGACATTCTATGATTCTATGATTTATCCTATAACTAAAGAACTATCAGAATTAAAAAGATCTTCCATTTATGGGTGGCATTGTTTGGGTTCTTTTATTTTAAATAGGTACCTATCTCTTCTCTGTCCAAAGAGGAGCTGGAGAACTTAATTGCCAAGTTGCAAAAAGCAAGTAATGGTGAGCTTACTTATTACTGAAAACTGATGACATATTTAGTTGTTATTTTTCTTGTTAGATACCTATGAGAGATGTTTGGCACTGAAGTAATTATCAGCAAGACGTAGGCAATCCTCCAATAGCTAAATTATAAACTAGATGAACAGAGTGCTAAAACACTGGACCTTTGTTCCTAGAGCTGATTTCCTTTCATTTTTGTTGCTTCCCACTCAGATACCACTACAGACAAAAATACAGCTGTTACAGATACAATGACAGGTCTATGCTGCCAACAGACTATTTTGTTAGTGTCTGAATATTCTAACATCTCTGTAGCAAACTCAAAAACTCTTGGAAACCTATGCCTAAAGGTTTTGCATTTGCATGCAGGCCTGGAACTCGACCTGAAGGAACAAGTACTATCCCACCAGGCTTTACAAGAAGCCTTAAATGACCCAAAGAACGGAGACTCCGCTTTCAAACATTTGAAACAACAGGTATGTTTGATCATTATTTTTTTTAGCCTTGCTAAGTTGTCCTGGGTTTGGCTGGAATAAAGTGAATTTTCATCCTGGTAGCTGGTGCAGTGCTGTGTTTTTGGTTTAGGATAAGAATAAGGTTGAGGACACCATGTTTTAGTTGGTATCTAACACTGTTTAGCTGCAAGTGAAGGACTTTCAGCTTCTACTGCCTTGCCAGCAGAGGGTGAGAGTGCAGAAGCTGGGAGGGGGGACATACCAAGGACATAACCCAAGGAGTATTCCATACCATATGATGTCATGTCAGTACATAAAATCAGGAGGAGTTGATTAGGGAACACCACAGCTCAGGAACTGGTTAGGCATTGGTCAGCAGGTGTTGAGCAACTGTGTTGCGCATCACCTGTTTTGTGTATTCTGTGTTGGTTTTATTTCCTCTTCCTTTTCTGTTCTTTTAAACTGCTCTTATCTCCAGGCATTGATTATGTATTTATTTATTTTCTTTCTCCACACCACTGAGGGACAGGGGAGTGAGTGGTGGCAGTATGATGCTTAGTTGCCAGCTGGGGTTTAACCATGACGTAGCTATAGAGGTTCTGAGACCTGCTGCTGTAAATTTGAGGGATTGTGCATGCATGATGCTAGTTACTCCACACAGACAATCTGATAGGCTCTATAACTATGCTTTTCAAATAATAGCATATATATATAACCTTTCAATTGATGCTTTGTTAAATATACAGTAACAAAGGTTTATTAGGATACAGAAATTACAAGTTGCCTGTTCATCTGAATTTTTGCTTCTGTGTTCTTACATCAGCTCAGAATAAATCTGAGCCACAAAAGGGATAATGTTGTATTTGCTAGAAAAGTAAAATGAATTGTTTACTTTTTCTGTAAGAGATGGTCCTAGTGTAACAGATGCATCAAAAGCATTAAAGAACCTGAGTCTGCCTTCTGCCATCTTAAAAATCCCTGCTGTTCAATGCATATTAAGGGAGATGAATTCCATACTGCAGCAAAACAGAAGGTATTGGGAAGAAAAATCTGAAAGTGAGAAATTTCTGGTTTCTCTACTTTATTCCTATGCTCTACATTCCCAAAATGTCTAACTTTAGCAAAGAGAACTCTGGAGGCACTGATGCTTCACAGAAAATCCATTATAGTACTCTGTTTTAGATGGCTACTTTGAGAGTCAGCAGAAAATAATACTATGATGTCTACCTGAGTAATATTATGATGTCTACCTGATCCTCAAAATCCATTCCAAAAACTTCTGGGTGGAGTTATGTGAGCAGTGAAAGAGCAGGGTGATACTGACCAGCCATAATTCATTATCCTTTTCCTCTGTATGCACAAGATCTATTCCCCAATCCCTCATGGAAGGGAAGACTTGATAAAGCCTTCTGCAGTTTGGTGAAGTAGTAATTTTCTATCAGCCATTACAATGCACACTGTAAATAGTTGCATGGTTCATAATAATCTTTTGGTATTTGTAGGCTTCTATTTTAGGTAACATGGAAAAATTACATTTACTGGGTCCAGGAAGATGCTTTGTTGAATTTGGAGCTGGGCGAGGGAGGCTGTCTCACTGGGTGGATGTTGCCTTACAGAATGTTGAAGATGTTCAGTTTTTGCTTGTGGAAAGGGCAACAACAAGATTCAAGGTATGAAAGGGCATTTGTCACGTGGACAGAGCATGATTTTTAAACTGCTGTCATTGAAGCTGTTAGCATTTGCTTTTTCTCTTCAAAAATAACAGAAAGCCTTTATAAATGTTAAGGTTTGGGAGCATGATTGCCTACATTCCACACTTGGCCAACAGCAAATATATTTGAAGACAGTCTAGATGTATAATGTTGGAAATGTGCAGCTGTTGATAGGAAAGAAGTCTGGCATTAACACCTGGAGCAAAGTTATACTGACTAGTGGCCAGCCCTACATAATCACAGGATGATCAGAGGATGTTAAGGGTTGGAAGGGACCTCTGGAGTCTTCCAGTACAACTGCCCTGCCAGAACAGGACCATGGAATCTAGCACAGGTCACACAGGAACACATCCAGACAGGGCTGGAAAGGCTTCAGAGAAGGAGGCTCCACAACTTCTCCGGGCAGCCTGTGCCAGGGCTCTGGGACCCTTACAGCTAAGAAGTTCTTCTTCATCTTGAGCTGCAACTTCCTGTGCTGCATTTTCCATCCCTTGCCCCTTGTCCTATGGCAGGGCACAAGTGAGCAGAGCCTGTCCCTTTCTTCCTGACCCCCAGCCCTCACATATTGATAGACATTGATCAGATCCCCTCTCATCCTTCTCTCCAGACTGACCAGCCCCAGGGCTCTAAGCCTGTCCTCATCAGGCAGTGCTCCAGTCCCCTCAGCATTCTTGTAACCCACCCTTTGATTCTCAAGTAGATCCCTGTCCCTCTTGGATGCAGTAATCCAGATTGGGCCTCACTAAGGCAGAGTAGAAGGGGAGGAAAATCTCCCTTGATTCCCTGGACACGCTCTTTATGTCAGAATCATAGACTCATAGAACTGTCAGGGCTAGAAGGGACCTCAAGGATCATCCAGCTCCAACCCCCTTGCCATGGGGAGGGATATCTCACACTAGATCAGATTGCTCAAAGCCACATCCAGCCTGGNNNCAGCCTGGGCTTAAAAACTTCCAGGGATGAGGCTTCCACCACCTCCCTGGGCAACCTATTCCAGTTTCTCATCACCCTCATGGTGAAGAACTTCTTCATCATCCAGTCTGAATCTACCCCTTTCTAGTTTTGCTTCATTCCCCCCCAGTCCTATCACTACATGGCACCCTAAAAAGTCCCTCCCCAGCTTTCTCATAGGCCCCCTTCACATACTGGAAGGCCATAACAGGGTCTCCTCAGAGCCTTTTCCTCTTAGTGATCTTACTGATCTTAATGACCTTACTCTGTTTATGCAGGTGGATGGAAAACATAAAAGGAAAGATTCTGTGTTTGAAAGGCTTCAAGTTGACATTCAGCATTTATGTTTAAGTAAGTTCCTTCACAGCTTGCACAATTCTGAAGTGGAGGCTTAGCTTGACATTTTGAATACTGGAGTTTAAGTCAGTTTGTATGTAGCATGCTCAAATGTACTTGGCTCTGAAGATTATTCTTAGTGCTGAGAAATACCTAAACAAAACCACAATGAAGATTTTTTTTTTGTAGAACTTCACAGGATGTTAGGGGTTGGAAGGGACCTCTAGAGATCTTTGAGTCCAACCCTTCTACCAGAGCAGGACAACTTGCAGGACTGAACACCTTTGCATTGTTTGATTTAGATGTGCCCAATGAAGCAAGTCCTACACATCCTTGGTGTGTTAACCATAGCTAAACTACAGAAGTTGTGAGAGTGCCTGTTAGCAGCAGATGCACTGATGTCTTGCATTTTATATGCAGAAAAGTTGAAATGGTTAAATATGCTTCTCAGCCACAGCACCTGATTACCTTCATTTGTTTTAGAAAAAGAAACTTTCTTTTTAATATCTTATAACTGTCTACCCAGACCACTGTGTTTTTCAATAGTGGGAAACATTTGCCCTGAAATTGTATTACCCAGAAAAAAAATATGGCCCCAACTATAATAATAGAGGTTCTGAGGTTGTTGTGGACTCTCTGTGTGTTTATTTTCTTTTTTCTTTCTTCTACCCCAGAGAAGGTACCTATTCTGGAGAAGAAAAAGCTACCAGTGGTAGGAATTGGGAAGCATTTGTGTGGTGCTGCAACAGGTACAATGCATACATGTGCTAACAGCAGAACATTAGGATGCTCAGTCTTGGAATCTGAATGGACTGATCTTCCAAACTGTCATTTCTAAGCTTTGTTTGGCCTCTAAGCCTTTGTTGCTGAATGCAGCAATTCTAAAATATCTAAAAAATATCTATGGACTTCAGTGGAGCAGCAAATGAATCATGGAATCATTAAGGCTGGAATAGGCCTCTGAGATTAAGCCCAGCCTATGACCTCACACTACCACATGCACTAGACCATGTCACTAAGTGCCACATATGCTCATGTAGGGTTTTCATGTTTTCAAAGCATGTTTTTCAGTTTTAGTTATCCTTTAGTCCACTTCTGGAGCCCCTATTACAGGACATGCTGGAGGATGTCCAGAGAAG
>VWYK01074216.1:0-37568 GCA_013399775.1 Semnornis frantzii
CCTAAACCATTCTATGATGACTTTATGATTTGCACTGATTTTTCTGTTGTGTTTGTGGTGGTTTGTTTTTTTTGTTTTTATTTTTATTTTTTCTTTAGAGAGACCCTAAATCTATGCAAAGGAAACTGATTTTGATAAGATTGAGCGAGTGGAATTAAGAAGCAAACACAAGATCCAGTGCACCGTGAGTGGGAATCCTGACCCCAAGATTGAGTGGAAGTGGCAGCCCTGCAGCCTCACAGACACACTGTAAGTGAACATTCCTATGGGTGAACATTTTGCAGAAGAGTTTGGTAGTTTAAAGTAATTTTTTCTTTCCAGTACATCCTGTTAGAAATCACAAGCAGGGATCCCTCACCTAAAGATCTATGGGGTTATGAACCCAGCACGCATCTGGTTGTTTATGGTTTGGGGAACTAAAAGCAGCTTCTGCATTATAAGAATTGGGGAACTAAAAGCAGCTTCTGCATTATAAGAATTGTGCCAAATGAGTTTAAAGTGACTAAAGATCAGGCTTGAATTTTGTTTAACTTGACCAGCAACGTTCCTCTGACTTACCAAGGTCTTTTCTTACACCTCTTGGATGCAGTCTATGTGGCTGGCAAACCAGTCAGGTGTGGAGGTACCACAACTTTTTCTCCTCTAAGAGCTATTGCCAGACAATCCTGCTAAGGACTTGGCTTCACTGAGTTGCCATATGGAATCTATGTCACTTTCTAAGGGTTGTCTTCTCTAGTGCATGCTGAGCATGGGCTCCTGTGGCAGCATCTGTGTTGCAGAAGCTGAAAAAGGTAGCCAAGTCTTCACAGCTACACTGAAGGCCCTTCTTTGCTCAAGTCTGGAGGCAGCCTGAGGTGTGAAGATGCAAAGGAAGTCACTGGGTCAAAACTGTCAGAGATGAATGAGGAAAGTTAAAACTCAAGACATTTTTTGAGATTTGCCTTATTCAAGTAGACATTTTCTTGCTCCTGCAGTTCTATGAGCAGAATAACCTACAGACAGAGGTCTTGGCTCAATGCTTCCCCTGGTAGCCCCAGGGCACAGACAGGAGCCATGCTGTGAATTCACAATTCAACTTTTGCCTGCAACAAGAGGGCTGAAGTCAGGTTTTCCATCCATAAAAAAATGAAGGCAGGTTTGGGAAGCAAGAGAGAAAATTGCTGGGTGATTGCTTACTACCTCACCATTCTGTGCTGTTAATGGCAAGCCATAGGGTAGGGCAAAATCAGAAAGTTCTCTGCTGCAGCGGTTGCAGTGCTGCTGGGTGATCTAGTCTTGGGTAAAAGAAGCGACCTTGTGTCCCTCTACAAGGGAAGCGTCAAGGCAGTTACACTGCTCCTGTAGAAATAAACCAGCAGAGACCTTCAGGCTTAGGTAGGGTTTCACCATTGCAAGTCAGCAGAAGGTGTACAAGCTGCTGCTTTGGAGGTGTTTAACAAGACCAGAATGAAAAAAAAAACAAGGAAAAAGGTCCTGCATTCCCTAGGAAAGCCACAGGGATGCTTTAATAGGACAAGAGACAATGATTAGAAACCAGTGCAGGATCAATTTAGACTGGACATTAGGAAGTTCTTTCCTATGGAAGTGGTAAGACAGTGGAATAAGTTGCCCAGGGAGGTGGTGGAGGTTCATCCCTAGAAACATTCAAAGTCAGGCTTGCCAGGGCTCTGAGCAGCCTGATCCAGTTGGGGCTGTCCCTGCTGACAGCAGAGTGAGTTGGACTAGGTGACCTTTACAGGTCCCTTTCAATGCAGTGCATTCTATGATTCTGTCTATGACTCCCTGACCCAACATCTTTTCCAGACCTTTCTGTCTAGGGAGAAATAATTGGTGATGAATGCCGAATCAAGCCATACCCAAACCAGTGACCTGCTGGCAACAGACCTCGTGTAACCCTTGTTCCAGCTCTCTGGCTCCCTGATCTTATCAATTTAAATACAATTGCAGAGTGGCGTCTACCTCCTTAGGCCTCCGTGCTGGCCTTATCTTTGTCCAGCAGAAGCTGGAGGAGGATTCCTGTGGGAAATGACACAGCCCCTACTTCCTTCTGTTGTCTCACTTCCTCTCTCTCTCTCTTTCTCTCCCCCCTCCTTACTAGAGCACTTTGAATCTCCAAACACCATCATTGTTCCTTAGAGCTGTGATATGATTTGCTTCCTTTGAGTTTTTTCCCTTCATCCTCAAGACAGAATTATGCCTTGCAGGAAATCACTCAAAACATCTTCTAATGAGGCTCTTTCAGAGCTGGAAAGCCTCCCTTGACCTGGGGTGTTCTCGGAATTTGGCAGAGGCATGGCTGATTTATGGGTTAGTTTTCTGCAGTATCAGCCCTTGGTCAGCACCTATAGAACTCCATATTCATTTTACCTACTATAATCCTGTAGCTGGGCTTGGTGGGATCAGAGACTGCTGGAACCAGCCATGGGAAGTGCAGTGCCTGTACTGATGATGATGAGGCAATAAAGGCACTTTCCTGTTGTGTGTTACGATGGATTCTGCAAGGTGCACTTGAAGTTAGTTGTGGAACTGAACTGGCTTCACTAACTTGTCATCATGGAGTCACAGTTTGTACCACCCAGTCTTGCTTGACTGGAGCTGAACTGGTAACAAAGATGTGGAGTGGCCTGGAACATGTCTGTGAGGAGGAAAGGTTCAGAGCCCTGGGGCTGTTGAGCCTGGAGAAGAGCATCCCCAGAAGGGATCTGATGAATGCTCAGCAAGAGTTAAAAGGTGTGGGGCAAGAGGATGGTGCCAGACTCCTTTCAGTGGTGCCCAGTGATAGGACAAAGGGCAGTGGGCACAAACTGGAACCCATCCCGAACGTAAGGAGAAAATTCTTTGGTGTGATAGTGCTGGAGCACTGGAGCAGTCTACCCAGAGAGGCTGTGAAATCTCCTTCTGTAGTGAGATTCCAAACCCACCTGGCCATTGTGATCCTGGTCAACGTGCTGCAGGTTACACTGCTTTAACATTGGGGGCGGACTGGATGATCTCCAGAGATCCCTTCTGACTCTCCCCATGCTAGGATTCTGGGATTTAATTAGTTGTCCAGTATTTTCTATTTTCAAGCTTCACAAAGTCTAGGAGGTTTCCTAGCTGGTTAGATACTGATCTTTGTCTACCTCTGTCAAGGTGCTTTGTAAATAACTTTGAAATGCTGTAATTAGGGAACAGAGCAGTTTCACAAGTAGCAACCTCCAGGAGCAGCAGCTTTTAGGAGTTTTTATGACCTATGCCTGTTGTCTGACACTCTCTCTCTTTAATGATGCCTCCATGGATTATCTGCAGTGAGTTCTTGACCACCACCTTCGTTTTTCTACCTCTAGATGCAAACCTGAGGGGCAAAAAATTGTGGTTCGGGAGAACACTTTCATAGGAAACAAGATCAGAAGCATTGAAAATGTAACTGTGAAGCATGGAGATAAAAGAAAGGTATGTGTCTGATGAAAAGCTGTGCAATGATGTCATGGAATAGCAGTGGGCTCACAGAGCTCTCAGCCTGCAGTTCCCAAGCTGCCACGGCTTGTTAGCATGCTTTGAATTCCACAGCCCTGGGATCACTTTCAGATCTCTGCTGTTTATAAGTGCTGGGATTCTGGCAGTGATGTCATATACCCTGTTTAAAACTCTCCAAAGACTTTTGGGTCAAAAACCTCTCTGTCTCCCCCAGTCCTGAGAAAGTGTAAAACTGATTCAGTGCAAGAGGGGTCCTGTGAAGAGCACACAACTGATAAGGACTCCGATGAGCTCATTAAAATCCTTAGCACTTAGAGAGCACTTTGTACCACCCAAGCTTCCCTACTCTCCCAAGAGCAGGTGCTAGACAGACATGTAATTTCAGAGGACTATGGTGGCCAGAGCTTGCTGGCCTGATCTTCAGAGTGTGTAAGTGCCTGCAGTACCTGTTTCTTTCAGCTGGAACTATCAACCTTTCTTTACCTATTTGGGTTGCCAACCATGTTACCAAGCCAATGAAGGTGGGAAGACTTCCTTCCTTCCACACTTCACTGCCTGCTTCCCCTTCCAAACAGCACCAAGAGCAGAAACTGCAAAGATCCCACCATTAAGTACTGGTGACAGTGAGTGGTGTTGTTCACACACATCTGTGCTAATCCTTGAGAAATTCCTGCAGCACTCCTGCTCTAGATTTAGACTTCTGCCTCTGCCCTGGAGAAGATGCTGTGGTCTGGCTCAGAGAGCTGGTTTATCCCTGTTGGACTTCTAGAGGTTTGTGGCTTTAGGAGTGGTCTTCCAGCTACAGGTTTTGAGGTGGGTGCTCAAGAGCTCAGTGCCTAATCCTGCAAGGTGCTGAATGCCACTGTTTGTATCCTGGCTTACCTTTAAGTGTATGGTAATTCTTGGGCTACTCCCATGCTTAAAGTTAAGCACAAAGCTAAAGTGCTCTTCTGGATTGAGTCCAGACTAAATCAGCATCTGGCAGGATCAGTGCCTTAGCCATCTGCTCTTTCTCATGGAGGTTTTCCAGCTCTAAACATAATCTAAAACAGAGCTCCAAAAACATGGAGGTTGGGCTGGGAAGGAGAAAATCAAGTGTTTGCATTTCATTCCTGAAGCTTCCCCTTGCTGAAATATATTTATAAATCACATTTATTTGGATGGCATAGTGCCCCTTAAGCTCTGGTTTTAATCTGTTCTCTAAGAATTTTAGTTCTTGGGTAAAGGCAGCTATCTACAAAGTGCTAATTACTTGTGGGAAAAGGAGGTTGGTGACATGCACCTACAAGTTTCTTCCTTTTCTAAGACTTTCTGGCTGCTGCATGGACTGAAGAAAGATTTGCAGCCCTCATGACTACTGCTTCTCTCCAAATATATAGTCTAAACATATGATCTGGTATCTAAGAGCTTAGTCTAGATCTGATGATCAGTCTTAAAGTTATGTTACTCCACATGTAAAGATGGAGAGTTTCATAATTTCTGTGACTCAAAAAATACCTGTTTATTGAATTGTTCCTGGGACAGTGACACACCTCAACAACACAAAACTGGAAGCATTTGAACCTGAGTTTTGCCTAAGTAAAGTACTCCCATTTCTTCTTTTACAAACTTTGTCAAGGCAAATATGCAACTGGGTGAAACTTTAGTCTGCTAACAGTCTTAAGAATTGGCTGCAGGCTCTGAATTAGCTGTTTCAGGAATGCCACAGAGCTCCTGGATCATAGAATTGTAGAATGGTTTGGGCTGAAAATGACCTTAGAGATCATCTAGCTTCAACCTCCTGTCATGGGCAGGGATGCTTTCCACCACACTAAGTTGCTCAATGCCATGTCCAATCTGGCCTTGAACAGTGCCAGGGAGGGGGCATCCACGACCTTCCTGGGAACCTGTTCCAGTGTCTCCTCACCCTCACTGTTAAGAATTTCCTACTAATCTAAAGTCTAACTCTCCCTTTTTCTAGCTCAAAGCCATTGTCTCTTGTCCTGTCACTACTACCACTTGTAAAAAGTCCCTCCCCAGCTTTCTTTGCAGGCCCCCTTTAGGATTTGATGGCGCATTCCAGACACCTCCTCAGTCTGTGTTGGTGTATGATTAGGGATTTCCCAGTGTTCTCCTATTACCAGATTTCCCTAGGAAAGAAAAAAAGTGCAACAATCTCCAGGTTCAACGATCAGAAATAGTGCCCTGCTCCCAAAGAGGACACTGTAGCACCTGTCTAGGGGTCAGCCCTGCCATCACCACATGCCTGAGTTTCCTGTCTGTAAACATGGCAGACAACAGAGTGCTAGGAGAAGGGAGGTGCCACTGTTTTGTGCAAATGAGGACCATGGTGGTTGAATCCCCATCCCTGTAGGTGTTTAAAAGATGCAGAGGTGAAGCACCAAGGGGCATGATTTAGCACCAGACTTGGTCGAGTTAGAGAATGGTTGGACTCAATGATCTTAAAAGCCTTTTCCAACTAAAAAAATTCTATGAAGGAACCTCATTAAAATGTCCCAGTACAGTCCTCAAAAGGACTCCTCCTGTTCCCTAAGAGCTTTACTGCTGCTCACACCTTGAGCTCCACAAACAGCCCCGAGGCTGCTCCTCACTCTGCCCAGCATGGCCATCTCTGCTCTTCCCATGGGCTTCAAGGCATCCTGAAGCATTCATTTTATTAGGCATGTTCCACAGTTCAGCCTACAGGCCTTTAACTTAAGCGTTTACGTAGTTCATTATTAAAGTTTCATTAAAATATTTCCTCACAAGTTACAGAATTTCACAATTTCTAGTACATTCATTATTTTCATCTCCTGCTGATCCACTGGTCCAAAACACATCCTGAGGTGTTCCCTAACAATCTTCCTGTCCTGATTAAGATTTATTCAAGTTCATAAAACTAGATTTTATGAACCTCAGGTTTCAGCACTTTGTCTCTCCGCTTACATTAGCAGACAGCTCCTCTCCCTCCCCCTTTCTGAAGTTCAAGGCTATCTGTGTTAAGTGGAGTCTTCAGATAATAGAGTATAATTCAACAAAGACACTGGTGAAAACTCAAAACCTTCAGACTTTTTCTTATGTTTTATCAGTCCTTATTCTCACCAGAAATGGAAGAGACAGGAAACAGCCCAATCCATTCCCACCATCTCCTAGCAAGTAATTCATCTACATTGACCAGTCAGATAAACTAATAAAGATGTTGGAGGCTGCCTGAGCATAGCTTTTATTGACTGGGTTACAGAGCTGGGATTAGCTGAGATTGGTTATTCTCCCTGTTTGATTTGAGCCTGTCCAATAATAGCTGGAGGCTCATAGCAGAAGGTTGAAGGTGGAATTTCAGCATTCCTCGAGTTCACCCTGGAAGAACTGCATCCTGGTTCAGCAACGTATGGAAAAGTGTACTAACTTCTTAGAGCTGTTAAGAATGTGGGAACAAACCTCCTGAAATCATAGAATGGTAAGGTTGGAAGGGACCTCAAAGATCATCTAGTTCCAACCCCCTGCCATAGGCAGGACACCTCCCACTAGTACAGGTAATCACCAGATCTGGAATCCTGCTCAAATGCCAGCTTGCAGGACAGCAACAAGGATTTTCCCAGCAGGCTGCTGATGCTTGATGTGATCTTTGATCACATCTTTAGGCATCTGCTGGATGTCTTGATGAGGAAAAATGGCATGTAAAAGTGAAGTCTTCTGTCATCTTCTTCACAATGTTTGTTCCATTATTATTCCACAGATAGAAAAGTGAACTTCACTCAACTCTTGTCTTCTAAAGGCTGACTCTCACATGGAAAGCATGTGGCTATTGCTAACATTGGGATGGGAGGAGATCTTGCTCAGCACTAACCAGTACCTACCTACCTGCTCCAGGGCCAGAGGATAATGAGTTCAACCACACCAGAAATGCTTATCTGTTCCTCCACCTCAGATCTCTATTTTTCGCTCTTGCTTGCCCCTTCCTGATCACAGGATATCACCATCAACTCTGCTGTACTCCATCAAGAAGGCAATAGTCTCATAGAATCATAGAACTGTGCAGGTTGGAAGAAATCTTTGAGTTCACAGAATCATGGAAATCACAGAATTCCCTCAAAGGTCATCTTGCCCAAGCCCCCTCCAGTCAACAGGGACATCTCCAACTAGATCAAGTTGCTCAGGGCCCCATCAAGTTTGAACTTGAATGTCTTCAGTGATGGGATCATAAAGTCCAACCACTCACATTTTACAGGGAGAGAAACTGCCAGAGATGAAAGCAACCCCTGCAAGTTCTCAGTCGACTCACAGACTTCTCCTCTCAGTTGTCCTCAGTCCATCCTTTAGCATGCTTTGAATGAATGAAGCAGGATCATGGATCAGAATTGTCAGGCTATAAAAATAAGTGTTATTCTATGTCATTCAACTAGATGGATTGGGAGCCAGCAGAACCTTTTCTTTGTGGGGTCTCTGATGAAGTTCTTCTAATTTCATTTCCCTCTAGCCACCTCCACCCGAGCTCTGCCAGAGTTAGACAGCTGAGAAGTTTTCCACCCACGTTTTCTACTGCTCATCCTCGCCCACATACAGCTAATGATGTGAAAGAGAGAAGAATTGTTAAGTAAAGCTGTTGGGAGGGAGGGATTAGACAAAGGAAAGAGAAAGCAAGGAGTAACAAGATATATTAATTTGTGCTGGTTCCAGCGTGAACAAAAAAGGGTCTTGGGCTCTGTCCTTACTACGAGATGTCTCAAAACACTCATGGTAGATGGCTGTGGAATGTTATTTGGCTGTGTCTAAAATAGCTTGCTTTTATCAGTTTTACAGTGCAAGACATATGGGCTTTATTGAACTATTCCATTATGAGTTCTCCCAGCAGCAACATCTATTTACTTGTCAGAGCTGTTCTTCAGAGAGCAGACATTTTATTTCTTCTCCTCTTGAGATTTAAACTCAGTTTATTCTTTTACAGTAATTATTTATTAGCTAATAATCCCTTCTTTAGGCTCACAGTATTGGGTGGCCTTTGGGTTAAGTAATAGGAAATGGAGCCCTTTGCTTCCAAATTCAACACAAGCAATCCAAAGTGGTCTGAAGGTTGTTTGGTGTTTGGTATGCAATGAACTCACAGGATCCCGGCCCAGCTCCCACTAGGAGGATGTCTAGACATTACATGCCAATAATTTGTTATTAATTACCATTGGTTCCAGCACAGCCTGCACAGAAGCTAAGGACTGAACAGCCACTTGTGGCTGGAGTACGTTGGCAAGGGTTAACGTGTCATTTAGTCTGAACTGCTCTTGACTGGGACATCGAGTGGAAGGTAAATTAAAAAGTGCAATCTTCCAGGCTGTAAATAGTTTGTGAATAGCAATATCCACTGAAGAGTTTCAGTATTTCAAAGCAGTTCCAGATTTCACATCAGCATCATTCTTCAGGCTTAGCAGAACACGCTGTGCTCTGTCTGGGAGCAGAGTTTTCTGGGCAGAATGCATGAGAAACAGCTTTGATGGGAGACCTGCTTTGAGTAAGAGGTTAGACACAAGACCACCAGCAGCTAGGGTCTTTCTGTGATTTCATGAGGCTAGGTAAAGCAAATGCCAATGTGTCTCAGTTTTTTCTATCCTGGCTCTGATTCCAGGAATGGAAAATACTTTGCCAGGTGCATGGACTAAGCACACAAAGCAGATTATCCCCATGGAATTTTTTCCGCTCTGTACTAAAGGTCCCCAAATGCTGGGACTGTGCCACTCCACTGAGAGAAGAGAAGAGAACAGAAAGAGGTCTGCTAACAGTTTGCACTTTTAATAATGGGGAAAGATTCCTTTGGTTGCTTGAGTTCAAACCTTTTTCTCATTTAACTTCTTTGTACAGACTTTCCTAGAAATGGGGATGGCATTTAGAGGAACAAAATCCTTATCCCTGCCTGCCACTATGACCAAGTAGGGATAAATTTCACACGTGTATTCATCTTGGGTTGCCCACAGTAATAGGTGATGAACAGTTGCCAGAATATCAGCAGTGAGAATACAACCAAGTTTAACATCTAGGGGCTGGTTTTCAATGGGATCACCTTGATTTACAAGTACTTCAAAAAGCAAATATCAGTGCTGGCTTCCTAAATGTTTCTTGCAGAATCCTACTGGTAAGAGACAGGACTATATGGCATTCTAGAGGGAATGTGGGTTTGCATGTCCTCTGGTATAACATGTTGATGTTCCAAAGCATCACTCTGTTGCGGGCCAAACCAGGATTAGGCCAGTTTGGGAAGTAAGAACTTCAGTTGAGTTGCTGAAAAGATAATCAGACTTCCAATCTCAGGGACTTACCTAACAGCACACGACTAGAGTGAAAAGTTGATGCATAATGATGTCAAAGGATTCATCTTATTTCAAGAAAATCGTCAGAGTCACTCTTTCTAGCTCTGAAATCACATGTATGTCTCTGCTAGCTCCTGCTGCTTCAAAGGCAACCATTTGGAGAACTCTGGGAGGTGCCAGTTCTGAGAGAAGACAGTGAAGTGTGCTATCTCTTGTCTTATCTCTGTGCTCATGTGTGTAGCAGATTGGAACCTAAGTGCTTAGCAGGGATTTTGAGCACATCAACAAGATAATAACTCTCTTTCTTTTCCTCAGTACATCTTTCCCAAGCGTTTATCCTCAGATTTTTTTCCCACCATCATTTTAACATCTTTTTCACCTTCATACCTGGACGCAGTGGAGATTAGCTAAAATGAGGTCTCATCACAGCCACTTGCTCTCTTTTTTCCCAACTACTATGTCAGACTTTTCTTGAGTTATGCAGTTGGAGACATTGGCATCTATGTGTGTCCAAGAGAGTGTGTGTGTGTTTACCATTACCACTGAATGCAGCTGGAGGCATTGCATCTGTTTTAAGAAGAGTCACAGTATCCTCCCTAACACTTCAGAGATGTTTCAAAACAGATATTTACAGCACCCTTTATGATTTTCAGTGCCTCTACAGTATTATTCTTGACTTATCACCTAGAGCTATGGCTTACAGAATCACAGAATCCCATCATGATGGTGTTTGGAAAGGACCTCTGGAGATCATCTAGTCCAACCTCCCCAATAGGGCAGTTCATCCACAGCAGGTTGCATAGGATAATGTCCAAGTGGGTTCTGAATTATTCCAGAAATGGAGACTCCACCACCTCTTTGGGCATCCTGGTCCAGTGCTCCACTACCCTAAAAGTAAACAAGTTCCTTCTCATACTTAGATTGAACTTCCTATGTTTGAGCTTGTGCCCACTACCCCTTGTCCTGTCACTGGGCGCCACTGAAACAAGACTGGGCCCATCCTCCTGACACTCATCCTTTAAGTATTTATAAGTATTGATAAGAGCTCCTCTCTTCTTTCCCCTTTCTACCTTAGCAAGACTCATAGCTGTTACAAAGCTGTCCAAATGCATCCCCTTCTCTCCTCAGTGTGTACATTTATATTGTCTTGTTTTCTTCCCAAAAATAAAATTCTAAGATCCAGTAACGATGAGAAGAAAGATCTTGGTCCTGATTAAGCAGTATTTCAAAAGGCAGTGTCGGCTGTTTAAGGTCAGGGATAGTGCTTGGAACATGTGGTTGGGAGTGAGCTGTGGCATTAAGCCCACTGCTGCTGGAGCAGGAGGAGGAGGAGCAGGCTGCTGCTCTGGGTGATGTTACATCCAAGTTAGAACTACTTTCACATCATAAATCAGAGCTTTTTTCTTTGCTGGTCACCAGAGGGAGCTGGCCTGTTTTCACCCCTAAATTTGGGGTTTCCCTATTCTTAGTTTCTGTCTTTGGTGCCTGTGAAAAATAGAACTTTTCCACTTACCCCTTCCTCTGCTGAAAATGTTCCCCATTAGAAAGCAAAATGCACATGGGATCAAATCCTTGGAAACTCATTTCCCTCCAGGATTTAAAGTGCCAAAGCTCAGAAAATCTTGAATAACTCTCTGAAAATACATCCTGCACAGCTACAGACACAGTCATGGTGCAGCTTTATGAGGAGCAAAGGAATGTCTTGGGTGAGTTTAGTTTAGGATATTAAAAAGAAAGTCCAGAGATGCTTTTGTGCAGTTCAAAGCACTCTCTGGAGATAAGGACAAAGGGCCAGAGGGCGTTACAAGTTTTGATTCTCGAAGTCCCTAGAGAGCATGGCAAAGACAGTGATATTTGTTCCAAATGTGAAGGCTCAGAGTTCCTCAGGTGATTGGCTTCAGGGGAAGCAAAGTAATCTTGCAAGAACATCTCTGTCTTGGTGGGTTAGACCCTGCTTTCTTGCTACTAGAAGTAATTAAAGCCATGACCTGTGGATAGCCCTCCATGAGCTTGTGATATTGCCTGCTGACAGGGAAGAGCAGGTGGCTGGCTCCTGATTAAGAAGGCCTTGGACAGAAGGATGCTTAAGCAAACAAAAGTTCTTAAGGATGTGTTTGAGTTCAGCCCCATGAGTAACTGAACCACTTCCTTTTTCTGTGTGGTTAAACTCAGAACAAATGTTCCTTCCTTCTCCTTCATGATCTTCCCTTTCTTCTAGCAAAGCAAAGCAAAATCCTGCAGTGTTCTTCACACCACATCCATAGGAATGGTGTTTTGCCTAATGCTGTCACACAAAGACCTTGCAGTGTGTGAAAGGGGAACCCAGGGTTTCATGGGGGAGATGGGAAAAAGGAAGGGGAAGTTTAGGAATAAGGAGGGAAAAGAACTGAAGTGGTATAAGGTGAGTTACAAAAACTTAATAGAGGCACTTGTCTGTGAGCTTCACTCATTGCTAGAAACTCCTCTGTTAGCTGCATTGCTACCATAAGAAAATACACTTCTATGCTACTGTCAAGTCTCTCTGCTCAGTCTCAACTCCACTCAAAGCCTTTACTTCTCTCTTTGGCAGATTGTGAGCACACTAACCATGGAAAACAGCAGCACATCAGGAATCTATTACTGCGTGGCTTCAAACAAGATTGGTGAAGAAGAGAGGAGCATTGAGTTCTATGTCTCAGGTAAACACCACAAAGGACACTACACAAAAAAAAACAAAAAAAAACAAAAAAAAACAAAAAAAAAAAAAAAAAAAAGCAGATGCTGATCATAGAATTGTAGAAATGTTTCAGTTGGAAAACATCTCTAAGATCATCAAGCCTGACTGCTGACCCAACACCACCATGGCCATTTAAACTATGGCCCAGAGAGCCACGTCCCCAAGTTTCTTGAATATCTGCAGAGATGGTGACTCCACCACCTCCCTAGGCAGCCTGTACTGATGCCTGACCACTCCTGCAGGAAAGAAATTGTTCCTAACCTCCAACCTAAACCTCCCCTGGTGCAACTTGAGACCATTTCCTCTTGTCCCATCCATTGATACTAGGAAGAAGAGACCAAACCCCACCTTACTCCAATCTCCTTTCAGGGAGTTGTAGAGAGCAATGACATCTCCCTTCAGCCTCCTCTTCTCCAGACTAAATAATACCAGTTCCTTCAGTTTTGATCTGATTTACCATCAAGTTTTATGGGGCTGCTGAGTGCTTGTTAAAACTCCTGGGAACCCCTGCTTGGTGTGTTTTCAAAGCACTCCTCATGACACAGTCCCAAGCTCTTCACCACGTGCAAGGTTGGGTGCTGAGACAGTGGACCGGTGTTTGACATGTCCAGCACTAGACCTGACCTCCCTTTTGCCCTTTTCAAGCTGCAGATGCAGATTCTCAGCCTAAGTGCCTGTGTCGTAAAGCAATGACATTTGGGCTCTATCCTCATGAAACCTCGAGCAAAACCTAAGTCTTTCGTAGTCCTCCAAAGACCTAAAGCTTCTCCCTGAATCAGGAGAAGGGTTGATCTCCAACTAAATCAGAAGACATAGCAAAGGTGAGCAAGGCCAATATTCAGACCTAACCCAGGGCTGATATCACTGGGAGTTGTTGTGACATTGGATCCTTGCCTGGGCAATTAGCCTTTCCAGTGCCCTTTCAGGAGGGAGGAGGTGGACATGCTATTTCTCCAAAGAACACAAATCCAAACAAATATCTGCTTAACCTTTCAACACTGAAATTCTTTAGTAGTGAGATCAAGACCTCCATAATGCTTTTAGTGGAGATGGGAGTTTTAACAAAAAAGGGGGGGAAAAAAAAGAGAAGAGTGTTCAAGTGCCTAACCAGAACAGACTGAATCATTTCTGTGCTCTTTTTGGATGAGTGGATGTTGGCTGATAGAATCTGCATCAAATAACTTTTTAGAACAAAGAGCACAGAACTGTTCTGGAAGGTAAATGTATGATCCTCACTGCTTGGTTTATTGTCCATGAAAACAAATTCTGAGGGTGAAGCTTACTTGCGGAAGTACTCTTCACCCCTCTGCCTCTCATTCATGTCCTGTCTTGTTTGAATTCCATTACTCTAAAGCAATTCACCTTGATGATGATCAGTAGCCAAAGAGTGGGGGCAAGAGGATGGGCAGCATGGGGACAGGACAAAGGCCAGTGGGCACAAACTGGCACTCAAGAGGTTCCATCTAAGCAGGAGGAAAAATTTCTTTGGTGTGAGGGTGCTGAAGCCCTGGAGCAGGCTGTCCAGGCAGGTTGTGGAGTCTCCTTCTCTGGAAAGATTCCAGACCCACCTGGACATTGAGAACCTTGGCAAGCTGCCATGGGTGACCATGCTTTAGCATGAGGGTGCACCACATGATGCCCAGAGGACTCTTCTAACCCCTGCCTTGTTGGGGTTCTGGAATTCTGTAAAGTACTTCGGCACATCTGAAATCCAAAAGAAGGGTTCAGATACCATCATTGCCATTCTCATTACACAGAAGTACCAATATGAAAAATGTCATCCCACAACAGTGATGCTGGTACCATGTAGGGCAAAGACCCCACCATTTACAGCTTCTTTATACTGCCCAATGCCTTATGGAGACACATCCAGGAAGTGGGCAACCTGTTACAGTGTCTCATCACCCTCACTCTAAAGATTTTTTTCCTCCAATCTAAACCTTCCCTCTTTCAGCTCAAAGCCATTGTCCCTCTAGCACCACAAGCCCTTGTAAAAATTCTCTCTCCAGCTCACCTGTAGCCCACTTTAAGTACTAAAAGGCTGTTCTAAGGTCTCCCTGTACCCTTTTCTTCTCCTGAGAGAGCCCCAACTCTTTCAGCCTGTCCCCATAGGGGAGGTGCTCCAGTACTCTAATCATCTGTGTGGCCCTCCTTTGGACCTGCTTCAACATTTTGATGTCCTCCTTATGTTGGGAGCACTAGAACTTCATAATAAAGATATTTCTTTTTTTTTTCCCCCATACCCAGCTAATATTCAGTTGTTATTTTTTTAACATCAACCTAGCAATGTTTTGAGACACAAATGCTTTAATTGGGCAATTTTAATGATGAAGGAAATGGTCACCAGGTAAAATTACTGTCAGTGGTTATGGTGGAAATGTTTGCACTTGGACATCAGAAAGAAGCTCTTTGAGAGTGGTGGAACACTGAACAGGTTGCCTGGGGAGGTGATGGCAGCCCCATCCCTGGAGATATTCCAGGTCAGACTTGATGGCACTCTGAGTAGGTTGGGAGGTGATCTGCTGGAGAGCAGCCCTGTGGAGAGGGACCTGGGAGTGCTGGTGGATAACAAGTTACCCATGGCACAGCAATGTGGCCTTGTGGCCAAGAAGGCCAATGGGATCCTGGGGTGTATTAAGAAGAGTGTGTCCAGCAGATGAAGGGAGGTTCTCTTCTCCCTATACACTGCCCTGGTGAGACCTCATCTTGAATACTGCATTAAGTTTCAGGCTCCCTAGTTTAAGAGGGACAGGGATCTGCTGGAGAGGGTCCAGTGGAGGAGTATGAGGATAATTGGGGGACTGGAGCACTGCCTGACAAGGAGAGGCTGAGGGACCTGGAGTCTGGAGAAGAGAAGACTCAGAGGGGATTTAATAAATGTTTATAAGTATCTGAGGGCTGGGTGTCAGGAGGAGGGGAGGCAGGCTCTGCTCACTTGCTCCCTGGGACAGGACAAGGAGCCATGGATGGGAGCTGTAGGACAGGAGGTTCCCCCTCCACACAAGGGGGAACTTCTTTACTGTAAGGGTCATGCAACACTGGAACAGGCTCCCCAGAGAGGTTGTGGAGTCTCCTTCTCTGGAGACTTTCAAAGCTCATCTGGATGCATTCCTGTGTGATCTGAGCTAGACTGTATGGTCCTGCTCTGGCAGGGGGGTTGGACTAGATGATCTCTTTGGGTCCCTTCCAACCCCTAACATCCTGTGAGCAACCTGACTTCAGGGGGGTTGGACCAGATGAGCTCTAAAGGTCCCTTCCCACCCAAACCATTCCATGATTCTATCAAAATAGTGAATAGGGCTTGGCAAGGCAGAGATATCCCTGCTTGTGAAGGAAAGATTGAGTCTGTGCCACTCTGGGGAAGAGGCAGATGCTGAATGAGCAGGACTGGCTTTTATAAGCACTGTGTTTAAAAATAGTGGTGTTTATGGATCAGAAAGAAATTAAATCTTTCTAAATGTAGCCATCCTGAGCCTAAAGTAGGGCATGTTCCTGCAGTAAAATAAACCAGCAGCAGAGTGACCTGCTGCTGAGTTTCTTTCCATGATGGTCTTCTGCTGAGTAATGCAGGTCGGACTGCTAGAAGAGCTGTTGCAGGTCTGTCGCACAGATGAAAGTGAACTTTCTTCTACTGGGTGCACTTGGAGAAGGCTAACAGATTGCTAGGTTGCTCCCCACAGGAGATGCCTCTAGTCTTGATGTTGGAGGGACATCCAGGAATAGTTTGTGAGGTACCAAAAAGGGGAAGTCCAAAAGGCTAAGGCCACTTTGCCATTACTAGGCTGATTCATTTTATGAACCTGAAAGTAGAGATAAAGGCTAAGTTGATACCGAGAGCACACAAGTGATGTGTGGGCCTTTAGGACAAGGTCTAGCAAATGTTTGTAGCACTTCATAGTGCTCTGCTCTCTGCAAACCAGCTGCCAGTTGTGGGACCCCACCACTAATTCAGCAAGTCATTCATTTTCAAGACTATTCTCCTATCAACAAACTTTGGTGGACCTTGAGCTGCCTTGAAGCATTTTGGCTTGAACTAAGCTCAATTAATTTCTCACTGGTAAGAAATCTGAAGATGCTAGAGAGGCTCAACTCTCTTCTTTCCTCAAAAGCCAATTCCACCAGGTCAGGGTTGAGATGTTTTGTCAGGACACAGTGGTACAGAGAAACTCCACCAGGTGATGTCCTGTCTGCACTTGCTTCCTGGGCACAAGCCTTTCTTCAGGGTAGGGTTTTCATCACCACCACGTGGATTTCAGAAAAAAAAAAAAAAGAAAAATTATCCCAATGGAATATTGTCAACAGCCAGTTTGTTCTTCCACTGCAGAGCCCCCACAAAAACTCCCACAGACACTAGAAATAGCACTGCTGTCTATTTTTAAATCATTTCTTGTCAGCAGAATTCATTTCAGCAAAGGGTCAACAGGGCTTGGAGTCACTCTGAAACCAAACCATATAAGGGATTCAACGTGATGACAAAATTATAATTCAGTAAGCAATTCCTGGAGATGTCTTGACTGTCAGTGTCACAGTGAAGCTCTCCCAAAGCTGTTCATGGCAGCAGAATGCAGTAGCAGTGCTGCCCAGCATGCCCTGGCCCAACTCTTCCTCCAGTAATTTTGTTTTGTGTAAATCCTTTTTACTGTTCCTTGCAGAAACAGTCTCTTGCACACCTTGCCTACCCCAGGTTTGACACCAGTGTTCCCATTTAAGCCAGAAGACTATTTTGTCATGGGAAGAGGCAATGTGGGTGAGCCATCAGATGCTCAGAGTTGCCTCATGTCATTGCTCACCACTAAAGGACACTCAAGGCAGATTGCAACCTTTTTTAGTGCAGTGAAAAGCTGACCTGATGTCTCATGGAGGTGTTCTCAGCCATGAACAAGTATTATTTACCTTCTAATCTCCACTCTTCACCTTGGAAAGGGCAACTATATATTACTGTAGGTGCAGAGTAAATCAAATTCTAGCCTTTGCGTGATTGCAGTACATACAGCAAAATGAGTTCCCACTCCTAGGAAACCTCTGAATGTTCCTTGAATATAAATGAAGTATGATAAGAATAACAAATAATAACAAAACCTCCTTTTTGAAAAAGCTTATCTGATTGAAAAAAAAAATCACAGAAAAATGGAGTTAAAAGATTTCTAGCAGAGAGAAAATATTGTATTTCATACAGGAGATAAAAATCTGCTATCAGACACTAGAACAATGTATGAACTGGGCTGTTCTACAACTGCTGCCATCTCCATTTGCTTATTCCTGAGGTGTTCACAGGATTTATGAAAAGCTTAGTGCAGTTTCAGATGGTAGGGCCCAGTCTATCTTTTTCTCAGTCTCCCTATATGCCTATTCCTGATGGCAAACCCCACCCCCCCAATTTCTGACAGGCATAGGGATGGAATTTGGGAAGAAGCAGAAGTTTTGAATTACACAGATTATTGTGCAAAGCACAGGAAATTAAAAGCAATTAATTCCTTGTAAATACAAATGGAGCCAGACTTGCTTTTGATTTATGCTGACTTTTTACCTTCCCCCAATGGCTCCTTCTCCTATTTTGCCATGGAATCCCCCACAGTCCAAAGAGAAATCTGCAGCTACCACACTGTAATCCAATAGGAAAGACAAATGTTTGGTGACTGCTGATAAAAGAGAAAAGGCCCCATGGTGCATTCTTTTAGCCAACTTCTTAGGAGCCTTAGAAAACACTGTATCTGTTCAGAGAGGGAAAGTTAATGACTGCTCAGGTTCAAGACTGTTGTAAGCAAAGTAGTCCAAGAGATGAACTGACTTATAATGTGCTCTCAAGGCTGCAGTTACTCCCCAGATAACCCAGGTAGGAGGAGAAAAGAAAGATGAGAGCAAGACAGGCTTTAGCCCTCCTCTCTTTTTTTTCGCTGTAATGTAAATCAATGAATATTCTATTAGAGCTGAAGGAGCTTCTTGAAAGGCTAACAAGATGGAAGAGAATAGCACAGGTTCCAGCTAAAAATATTCAAAATGCTAAGTAAAAAATGTCAGTAGAAGAAATGGTAAGAAAAACAAGCCAACCACTGCTCCCTGAATGTTAAGTTGATAGGAAAATAAACAAACCCGGACTGATCAGGTCCAGCAGTGAGGCAATATTATCCTTCACGATTTAGGGCTTGGAAATTAACACATCCAATTCATTAGGAATTTCATTGAATCATAAAATTGGTTTGTTTCAAGTCCAACCATCAACCTAAGACCACCATGGCCATTAAAATATGTCCCAAAGTGCCATGCTCCCACATTCCTTGAAGATCTCCAGGGACGGTGCCTCCACCACCTCCCTGAGCAGCCTGTTCCAATCCCTTCAGGAAAGAAATTTTACCTAATATCCAACCTCTCCTGGCTCGATTTCAGGTTATTTCCTCTCTTTCTATCACCTGGTACTAGGGATAAGAGGCTGACACCCACCTCGATCACAGAATCCCACAGGGACTCCTTCCAGTAAACCAGATTGCTCAAGGCCCTGTCCAACCTGGCCTTGAGCGCTTCCAGGGAGGAGGCATCCACGACCTCCTTGGGCAACCTGTTCCACTGTCTCGCCACCCTCGCTGTAAAGAATTTCTTTCTAATACCCAGTCTAAATCTTCTCTCTTCCAGCCTAAAGCCATTCCCCCTCATCTTATCACTACCAGCCCTTAGAAAAAGTCAGATTGACAGATTGAGAGGAGATGCTGAGATGCTGCTTATGCCACATCCCAGTGTTTTCACTGGACCTTAATTGTTCCTATTTAGAGAGTTCTGCTGGCCTCAGACTTTTCCCTGGTTTTGATAAGCATCATCTTGACATGTTGGAACCACAGGACATGAGATATGAAGAATGGATGTATTACACAAGTCAGTTTGAGCATACAGCTGCCACCAAGCAAGAAAGGGAGCAACTGAGCCTAGAAAAACACTACATAAACTGAAATTTCATGAAAAGGAAAGAAAAATACCAATTTTCCCAGTTGTAGCCTGAGGGGTCTGCTTTCTTTTGGAGGAATTCTAATGCCAGTCTTTAAAAACCATGAAGCAAAGCTTATTGGTTCTATTCCAGATGACTTGTGAAGAAGAGAGGCTTTTAATCATATCTGAAAGCTCCTTCAGGGCTCTGTATTTTATATATGGTTTATTATAAGACAGATTGGTTATTTCAACAGCTTCACCAGTTATGCTCAAGTAGAGTTTCAGCAGAGCTTTTTCAGGAGTTTGCAGTGTGAGCCCCTGGCCAAATTCCAGCTCCCATGCGGAATTTGTCAGATGGCAAGTGCAATATAAACTTGCTCTTCTAACTTTTGTCCTTCTCCAAGTACCATCCATTTTAGCCAAGTCTTAGAAAGAATCTGATTATTTGAGAAACCAGAATATCCATCGAGGAAGCATCTTGTAGTGATAGGACAAGGGAGGATGGCTTTGAGCTGGAAAAGGGGACTTATAGACTGGATATTAGGAAGAAGTTCTTTACAGTGGAGGTTACCCAAGGAGGTTGTGTATGCCCCCTCCCTGGAGGTGTTCAAGGCCAGGTTGGACAGGGCCTTGAGCAGCCTAGGCTATTGGAAGATGTCCCTGCCCATGGTATTGGGATTGGAACTAGATGGGTTTTAAGGTCCATTCTAATCCAAACCATGCTGTGATTCTATGATTCTGTGATGACTGTTTTGAGAAAGCAGCTTGGTACTGAAGCAACAATCTGTCAGATTTACTGCACATAATGATGATGTCCAAAGGATGCTCCAGAGCGAGTCCTCCAAAAGTGTCCCATCACTTTACTACATATACCTACAAAAATTTGTCAAGAATTCCTCACAATCCTCAGCCACTTGCAAATTCTGACCTAGCAGACAGGAGAATAATTCCAGGTCATCCATGCACTTTCATTCAAGTCTGCTGGGTGGATAGGTCACTGAAGCTAATAGAATAAAAAAAATCTTTCAGACACAATATAATTGGAGGTCTCTGGTGACTAATGCATCCATAGGAATGTGTCTGCAGGCCATGCTCTGACGTTCTACTCAGAAACATTTTTTTCTTGTTTTTCAAATTGATTCAGCTTGCCACTACAGGAAAATTGATTTTTCTTTTTTTTCAGGAGTGAAAAGTTACTAAAAATACAGCAAGAAACAGCTTACTCTTTTACAGATAGATTGGAGTCATGTCTCTGAGTATTTCTCTGCTAAAGATGAAGGCCTCAGGACATATTCATCATTAGATCAGTTAATCCATTCAGTGATCAGTAAATATCCACTGTGTGATGAAAACAAATATTGGTATAGCTGAAAGAAGAGAGAACTGAGAAGGCTGTTCACTGGGGAAGAAGGAGAGTGTTACTCATAGAATCATAGAACTGTTTTGGTTGAAAGAGTCCTCTAAGGTCATCTAGTCCAACCTTCAACCTAAGGCCATCATAGCCATTAAGTCATATCCCATAAGTGCCATGTCCACATGTTTCTTGAACATCCCCAGGGATGTTGACTCCACCACCTCCCTGGGCAGCCTGTTCTAATGCCTGACCACTCTTGCAGGAAAAAAATTTTTTCCTAATATCATTTTTTTCTAAATTAAAAAATGGAAAAAGGTTTCTTTATTATGCAATTATGCTTCCAGGCACTGATTGCAGATGGGAAGAGCTCCCCAACACATTTGTCTACCTGAATAGCAGTCTCTCTCGATTAAACTCTCTTAGTCCATTAACTACATCTATACATAAACTTCAATTACTTGAGAATATAATGATTAGAACACCGAGGGCAAAATGACCACAGATTAGCAAGGGAACGTGAGAGGCACATCCACTTCCTTCATTCACAAGCTGCAGTGTCTGGTTGAACCTGCAGATGTGAGTCTCATTAAAACTGACTGGCCTTTGAAATTTGACCATCAAGATACAAACAGGCAGGCAAAGTTCTTCTCAGTTATGACTTGATTGCAAACATGTTTTCCCTCTCTCCTAGATGTGCCATTCGGGTTGCAAACAGACCCGCAAGTCACAACCATTGTGGGGAACGATGTTCGGCTGACCTGCAGGGCCTCCAAGTACATCTACAGCCACCTGGTCTGGTACTATCCCTCCTCAGAGGTGGCCCTCAGTGACTCCCTGATCAAAAACACCGACAACTATTCAATTTCTTTGACGCTGGTCGTGACTAACGTCACCAAGGAACAGAGTGGCCTCTACAAGTGCAGAGCCCAGAACCAGCACAACAGCACGGATACACTCGAACAGAGCACCCAGCTCCACGTCAGAGGTAGGTGCTGCCAGTGTGAAGGAGGCGGCGATACTGGAACAGAAATGCTGGGCCTTGGAAGGCTCTCCAACCAGGTGTCCAACATTTAGAATCATTTCACCTGGAAAAGACCTCCAAGATCATTGAGTCCAACCATCAATTTAACACCACCACAGCTATTAAACCATGTCCCAGAGGGCCACATTCACACCTTGGTTGAACACCTCCAGGGATTGTGACTCCACTGCCTGTTTGGACAACCTATTAGAATGCCTGAAATTCTTTCTAATTTGTAAGAGACTATCTTAATACAGAGCTTTGGTTTGGGGCTTTTGTCATATTCCTGTAAATGGACTGGTACTCAGCCATACATATAGAAATGTTTAAAGTCAGGTTAGATGGAGTTTTGAGCAACCTGGTCTAGTAGGTGTCCTTGTCCATGGCAGGGGGTTGGAACTAGATGGGCTTTAAGGTCTCTTCCAACACAAACCATTCTGTAATTCTCTGATTTCTGCTCAGTGCAGACACACACACACACACAAGGAAAAGATGCTCTCACCACAGCTGTGGCTCACATAGCTCCCACCTGAGTGGGAGGGAATTTATTTTAGGAAATAGTATGAGCACCTGCCTCTTCCTGGAGCATGGAAGAATCTCACTCTGGTATTAGGGAGTGCTGGTGGTTTGGCTTGTCCCCACTGCCTGTACCAGAGCCACCTGTCAGCATCATCTGCCATGGAGGCACTGGGCTTCCTCTGTACTCTGTATTCAAGCAATGAGCTTTCCTCTCCCTTAGAAGATATTTTTATTCATTTAGTCAAATTTCCACCTACACAGACACCTACACGTGATGGCTATAGGAAAAACACAGCTAAACTGGGAATAGATGCATGGGAGAACTGGGGTCTGCTATTGGTCCTGCATGTGTCAGAGAGGCACTTCTGCTAGAGAACGTGCATGGAAATATCCCTCCAAACCAGCCCCCGCTTCCCCTGTACAAAGAAGGTCTTTTAAATGTACTGACACCCCCCAGCTACCATCCTGCTGCAGGTTTGATGTATTTTTAATGCTGTGCTTGGGATTTTATTCACTGCTTCCCTGTACCTTTTATAAATGAAGATAAAGAGGAGGTTAACTTGCTTTGTAGTAAGTAGATAACTGCACTCATGATGGAGGACACCAAATCCTTAGATCTCTTGCCTCTTCCTTTCCCTTTTTGAGTTTTGTTGGTTTTTTTGCATTCACTTTGCATTTGCTCTTCCCACTCACTGTCCTCTGTTTTCTTCAGAGGATGAGAAACTCAAGGAGGTTTGAGCTGAGGGCAAACCTAAGCTTAGCCTCTTTGAAAATATGCCAAATGAATTCATCCACCTCCCCTAACCTTTTGGGGGGATTTTTGCTACCCCTCATCATCCAAACTTTTGCCACTTCCAGTCCAGAAAGGGCACACAGAAGGTCAGGGCTGTGCAGGAGGACATAGGAGAGAAGAGGGCAGAAGGTGCTTTCTGAAACCTCACTGTATGCTGGTTTTCTTTGTGCCTGCAGCGAAAGCAGCACCATATGTGATACAAAACCTCACAGATCTGGAAGTTAACATCAGTGGCAAGATTGTGCTGGAGTGCAAAGTCAGTGGAACACCAGACCCTCAGATCACGTGGAAGAAGAATGGCTACCCCATTTCAGCAGCATCAGGTGAGCCCAGCAGGCTATGATAGTGTGCTTAACAAAGCATAACAGATTTTCAGGTTCACCACCAGCATAGGACCTCCAACTCCATGGCTATCACAAGCATGGCTGAGACAGGATGGAACACACAACCTCGGGAGCATACACACAAAGCCAAATATATCAGACCACCACAGTAGTCTCCAGATTGGAATTTGAGGTCAAAACTGCCAACTGGTTGCAACCCAACACCTGCTTATGCAGCTTGCTGTAAGCTAGTGGCAGCGTTGGTGTCTGCAGGCAGGCAGAGAGTCTGCATAAATTAGCATAGCATTAGGAAACTGAAGAGCACAGCCGGCTGCTGCTCAGCCTGTGTGTGAGAGACAACAGCCCAGTGAGACAGAGTGTACCTGCCTGGTTGGAAACACCAGCCAGAACCATTGCATACCCCTGGGGTCTGAGCAGAATCTACTGCAGCACAGTGTGTGCTGGCACCTGACAGCAGGGTTCAGGGCATGCCACGGTACCCTGCGTGTCCTCCATCTCCTGCAATGTCGTGATGAGAGTGTGCTTGCAGCTCAACTGGTAAGGCCAAAGATCTCCTGGGTTGTGACCAACGGGTTGAAGAAGATTCTCCTCCTCCTCAGCCCTAGTGAGTATCTAATTCTGGGCTGCCCAGGTCAAGAGAGACAAGGAACATTAACATGAGGAGAAACATCTTTGCTGTGAGGGTGCTGGAGCCCTGGAGCAGGCTGCTCAGAGAAGTTTTGGCATCTTCTTCTCTGGAGAGATTCCAAACATGGATATACTGATCCTGGGCAAGCTGCTGTGAGTGACCCTGCTTTAGCAGGGAGATGGGACTGGATGATCCCCAGAGGTCCCTTCCAACCCTTCCCACCATGCTGGGATTCTGGGGTACAATGCTACCACAGGTACCACAGAGCCTGGAGTTTCTTCTCAGCTTTCTATCCTTACATCTTCTATGAATCATAGAGAATCCCAAGGCAGTAGCTGGTCCTGTGACTTTAATTTTGCATCTTGGACTAGGTAGGAAATCTAGGATCATCCATAATTCAGATCAGACTGTTCTGAGAGAAACTCTTTATAGCTACTGAAATTTTATAAATAATTCTAGAGGGACAAGCATGTAACTCATCCAAGCCCTGGAAACATAAATAAAATATTGGGAAAAGACACCTCAGGGTAAATATTTCAGTGTGGTGCATGGCAAGTTACGTACAGTATTCTTGTTAACAACAACAGGATTCATCAGCAGAGCACCCAAAAACTCAAAGAGTCTGTCCCTTTCCAATACCAAGCCTGACACCTTTCCCTATTTCTGTCCCAAACATGTCCTTAGTTTTACAGATGAGTTCTCAGTTTTGTGCCACAAATCAGAAAAAATTAAATGTGGAAAAAGAATCAGGAAAATTAAATGTAGAAAAGCCTCACACAGGTCATGTCTAGGCAATCTTCCTCTTCCCACTTCATCTCTATCCCCTAGCAGCCTGATTGTTGCATGAAAAGATTTTTCCAGGGATGTGCATAACCTGATCTCCATGTTCCACCTGTAGAACTTTCACTGATACCCACGGCCTCCAAGCCAGCACTTTCTCCAACAATTTCACTGAGTTCTCTGTTTGACAGGGCAGATAAACTATCAGAAAACCTCTCTTCACTAACTTGGAACTAACAAACGTGGGAGCTTTCTAAGGCTCTGTCTGCTCATAACAAATCAGAAGCCACATTTGCTGTTGGCTAAATGATTCCTACATAATTTACACAGGTATTGAGGAAAGGTTATTGCCAGACCACAGTGAGGGGCATGGTATTAAAATACCCACTTACAACAATGCACACCAGGTGTGCATGGATGGGAGCTGGCCTTGAGTTCCCTGTCTCCAAGTAGCAATTTGTAAGCAGGTAGGTTGATAATGTTAACCAAAATCTCTTCCAACAGGAATCTCCATGGAAAACAACACCCTGGTCATCGAGCGAGTGAAAAAGGATGATGAAGGGCTCTATGAATGCAAGGCATCCAATGACATGGGCCAAGACAGCACATCAGCCTTCATCAAAATCCAAGGTGAGATCCAAGCTAAGGCAAAATCCACATATTGTGTTGGACTGAAGAGAGCTATTGTTCAGTCATGGGCTTTGGCTGCATGCAAGATTTCATTGCATATTTAACCTACAGGTTCTGAGGAGAAATCCAACATTGAAGTTATCATTCTGGTCTGCACTGGTCTAGCTGCTACCCTCTTCTGGCTTCTTCTGACCCTCTTCATTCGGAAACTGAGAAAAGTAAGAGAACTTCCATGCTGCACAAAGGGTCTGGGATTGGACCCAGCTTATGGTGGTATCAGAGTTTAGGCCTGGATATTTGGGACAGATGGGTAGTTTTGGGCTCCTCAGACCAAGAGACACAGGGAACAACTGGAGAAAGTCCAGGGGAGGCTACAAAAATGATGAAGGGGCTGGAGCAGCTCTGTGAGGAGGAAGGGCTGAGAGACCTGGGGCTATTTAGACTGGAGAAGAGCAGCCTGAGAGGGGATCTGATCAGTGCTCAGCAAGGGCTAAAGGGTAAGGGGCAAGAGGATAGGCTCAGACTCTTTTCAGTGGTGCCCAGTGATAGGACAAGGGGCAAAGGATGCACAAGAGATTTCCTTTTAACTTAAGGAGAAACTTCTTTAGTGTGGGGGTGCTGGAAGCCTGAAGCAGGCTGCCCAGAAAGGTTATGGAGGATCCTTCCATGGAGAGATTCCAAACCTACTTGGACATTGTGATCATGGGCAACCTCTGCCATGCTATGATCACATGATTTTATAATTTCTCCACCCCTGTTTTTAGCCTGATGCCACAGATATTAAAACAGGATACCTGTCAATTATCATGGATCCGGAGGAGATGCCTCTTGATGAGCAGTGTGACCGACTTCCCTACGACAGCAGCAAGTGGGAGTTCCCAAGAGACAGGCTGCGGCTGGGTGAGTGGTTGGGTGTCCTTGCTCTAAGGAGTGATGATGATTTCTAACTCTCCTCAACTTCAGTGGATCCATTGTGCAACCCAAAAGGCAGCCTATCATTTAGTGCCTGTCCTAGGGGAGAATTGGCAGTGAGTCCCAGAAATCATCTCTAATAGGAGATGAAATAAGGGATTTGGGAAGAAAAGCAAAGATGGAGGCCCCATCCCTGCAGACACTCAAGGTCTCTGAGCAACTTCCTCTAGTTGGAGATGTCCCTGCTTACTGCAGCAGGGTTGGACTAGACAATCTCTAGATGTCTTTTCCAACACAGTACATTTTCTAATTCTGTGTTGTCTTGCTCAAAAATAGCTACCACCTCTTCATGTTTCTTGGAGAAGTGAAGCCAAGCTCTTGACAGGGAAGAAAGGTACCTCCAGGTACTGTCCCTGCCAAAAGGATGGTTTCACAGTAATAAAGGAAAAGGGAAAGAGAAATCAACCTGAATGGTGACAGCCTTTCAGTGAATTTATTTTGATGAAACCTATCCCTTATCAATCACTTGAACTTGACATTGAGCTGTAAAGAGCTATCATCAAAAAACAAACCAAATTTCACTCAGCAGCTCAGCTCACCAGATGATGGAGCAAGACAATGTAAAAAGCAGGTTGTGTCTGCAGAGGAACACAGTAACAGTTGCATGCAGTGATGAGTGCAGGAAACAGATCTGTACTGTGTGCACTTGGTGCATTAGCTGGAAAACATGGAAGAAGGAGGAAGACTGACAAAAAGAGCAAAAACTGAGATGATGGCAGGACATTGAATCAAAGTAGGAGAACCAAAAAGCCAGACCGTGATGATCGGGCTACTCTGCTGCATAGTGGGTCAGACCCCTCAGAGCACACTAGGAAACAGAGGCATGAAAACTTAGAGAAAAGGGAAAATAAAGCAGGATTATGATCCTAATTTCCACTTAGTATAGCTTTTATGTCAAGTAAATGTCAATAACTGAAGAGTTAATGGTTTCTGCCACCTGAGTGCTTTAGGTGGCTACAGTCCAGGACCATGATTCATGTGAGATCAAGGTTCCACAATTCTGTATTTAACCCAAACTCCAAATTTCCTGGGCTGCAGGACAACTGTACGGAATGCTTTTTACCCTTAAACCTTGAAATGTATCCAGCCTCGCCTTCAGCTGAATGCAGATGTAGTTACTTTGCTCTGTTCTGTCACCTACTGTATTGCATGAAGTCCTATGGATATAAATTCCAGCCTTTATATCCATAGGCTGCACATATGTGATACAGGCTGCTATCAACTCTCGGTCTACGTCGTGCCTGGGCACTGGAGTCTCGTATGTCTTGCAGAGCTGAGAGTGCATGTCTCCCTCTTATCTGATGCAGACCGTCATAAGTCCCCTTTGGCTCATTCTTGACTCTTGCTTCTCTAGGTAAAACACTGGGTCATGGTGCTTTTGGGAAGGTGGTGGAGGCGTCTGCTTTTGGCATTGATAAATCTTCAACCTGCAAAACAGTTGCCGTAAAAATGCTTAAAGGTACATATATCCCTCTGAGATTCTCCCCAGACTCCTCAGGGAACCTGTGGTCGATGAGGTTTCCAGTTCTCAGCTCCCGAACCAGTCCCAAGTTCATTGTGTTGGGAAGGGAGTGGGTGTGTCATATGGGAGCAATTAGTCATTATGCAGTGGATGGTACCGGGTAGGAAATGACAAGCGGGCTCCGTGCTGTGCTGCTGATTAAGTCTGGTATTCCTAGAGGAGGGGAACAGCAGCTTCCAGGTCCGTGGGGTTAGGAGGGAAACAGATTACAGAATGTAATTACATTAGATAGGCTGAAATTGGATCTGAGCCTTCGATCGCAGCCCTTCCAGATGTAGAACAGTTCAAGAGGTTGGAAAAAAAACAAGCAATGCCAAGGGAGTGAATTAGAGACAACTTGCTCGCAATTATTGAAATTAAGAGAAGCTTTTCCCATTTGGTGGTGGGGAAGGGGAACCTGGAGCCTCTTCTTTCACACTGTATTGAAATACAAAGCTTCTGCACAGTTTAGAAATAAACACACCAGCCAGGACATTGGCTGCTTGGGCTGGTGGGTTTTAACCTTAGCTTTTTGTCAGAGCTACAGTCTATGCTCACTGGATGGCTTTTCACAGCCCACACTGCTCTGCATCACTCCTGCATGACACTATTAACCCCTGCAATGCCATGATTCAAGAACTTCCATGGCTAGCTGTCTCTCCTGATGCCCTGCTGCTTCCCATCTCTCTGAAATTTCACGAATATCATTTCATCACCTCTTTGGACTTCCTCCAAATCTGGTCTCCTTTCTCTGCAATAATCAGTAGATCTTCAGATCACCTTCTCTCTGTTGTTATTTCTTCCGTTCCATGTTCACCTCCAGATCCCCAAAGTGTCCTAGAAGGCCCTGATCCAGACACATTTGCTTCTCCATCCAAAATTTACCACCCAGATAGCTCTGGGTTTTCATCCACCTTCACACTGTGCATCCCATCACGATTCTCAAATCAACTCTACCCTGCCTGCATATATTCAGCAAAATATTTGATAGTTCTTCCATCATTTTACACCTTCCTCTCTCAATGAAGTCAGCAGCCTCCTGCTCTGACATGTCCCTCCTCATCTAACATGTCCATAGCTCATCATCTTCCTGAATAAAGCAGATTCCCTAGTGTGAGTCAATCCATTTGGGGCAGGGAACCAAAAAAGGCTCTGGAGATGTCTGCATTTTGGTAATTGTAGCATTACCTGTCATTTCCATGAACTGGCCTCGTATCAGTTCCAGGTTGAAGGCTAAAATTTGATGTGCAAGACCATCTGAAATACTCCTGAGGCTGGTCTGTCTAAATTTTGCCAAATATGTTCCAGTTCATGCCAGGGTAAATCAGGAGCAATACTCCCATCTCCACACCCATCTACAAACGCCACTGACAGAAGAAATCTTGGCCTTGGAACAGCTCCTTCTGTGTGACACAGTTTGGTGAAAGATTTGTTTATGGAGAGTTCTACAAGTAGATGAAGAGGTTACATTTGTCACACCAAAATCTGTTATGTAACTGTTTCTCCATATTGAAATCCTACACCATGGAAAGGCAAAACAATGCAACTCCTCTTGTTGAAATGCATCGGGGGAGTTTTGGGAGGAAAGCAGAGGATACAACCCAGCATCTGAGCAATGTCTTGGCCTGACAGCGCCTTCTCTAGCTTTGGCAGCAATATAGAATGGAACTGCAGCCTAAGTCAGTGCTTCCCCAAGTGTCAGGCTCATGGTTCACACACAAGTATGGTCCCTCTGCTCTGCTGTATACATTCTGTGGGTAAATGAGGTCTCACAGGGCTGAGATTAAGGAATGCTGTGCGTTCTCAAGTACATTTTGGGACCTAATTTATAGATGTGTTGGATTCTTCCATCACCTGGAGTGGAGAGTTGCTCAGTACTGTGGAAAAATATATTCTGAGGTATTTTAGAGAAGTAGTCCTAAACTGCACCTCACCATCAGAGATGGAAGAACGTGTTCTCCTGGTTGCTGTTGTTGGAGTGGTTGGTTGTTCCTCTGCTGGGCTTGCAAAACTCAGTCTTTACAAAGAATGATTTGAGGGGAGGGTTCTGCAATGGGGCAGTAACCTTCCATAACACGTGCTAGAGAAAGGAAGAGTCACACAAAAGATAAAGTGTTATCCCACTTCATAAAGGTCAACAGACAATGAAACAGATGAATTATTATCTGCTGAAGGTCCTGAAAAGCAAAGATACTGCAAGGAACCTGGGTGGGTTTTGTTTCCAAGTATAAACAGGATCTTGCTGGGTCCTGTCAAAAATATCCTGTTGTGTAAAGATGATTTTTTTCCTGTTTATCTTAAGCAGAATGTGCAACTACTAACGAATGCAAGGCTCTGATGTCTGAACTCAAGATCCTCATCCACATAGGACATCATCTGAATGTAGTTAACCTGCTGGGAGCCTGCACCAAAGCTGGAGGTGAGAGGTCCTCAGTAAATAAAGAGCAAAGAAGAAACACTTTCGTGTTTAGGTGCAACCTGTGGTGGAGTCCAAGTCTCATGCACATGCAGTTAATGCAAGCACAAATATACATATTTCTACCTCTCTGCTCATAGGAGAATTTCTGCTACTGCAGAATACAGCCACATCTCATCACTGGTTTCTGAAAGTCTTCTCCCAGTCAGTGATGTCACTTCTCTATTTTCTCTTTCTCTATCCTTTGTAAGCTTATCTTCCAAAGGGGTTATAGACTGAAGGGATGCAGAATCCTTAATTGCAAATAGGCACCCAATTCCTCCACATACTGATCGCTTCAAAGGTTCTTTACCTTCTTCTTCCTTGCCTTATCAGGAGGATGCACCAGGCTGAGCATTTAGCTACTTGAGGCCTCCTTCTTCTCCAAACACTCCACCCTTACTGGGCAAACACAGGCAATTTTTGTGTAGTATATGGGAAGCCTGAGCAGCCCAAAGCTGAATGGAGCAACAGCATGAATTTCCAAGGAGCTGAGCCGGCCCAACTGGCTGTAGATCATACAAAGAATCTGTTGCAAAGTGCAGACTTGCACAAAGAACTCCATAAATCTTAGACCCTTGTCACTAAAACTTCCCTTCCCATTCTGCCATCCTTATCTGTTACTTTAACTTGAGGGTAACAACTCTCAGAGATGCCTCTTAGCTGCTGACAATGAACCTTCAAAACAATCCCCAAAGGATAGATTTAGAAGAGCTGAGGACAAAACAAAACCAAACCAAACCATCAACCAACCAAAAAAACCCAGAGAAAAATAAATGAAGAGGAAAGATGGCGCACACATCTGTTGTCATCTGATCCTCTAAAGCTATCACCTCCCCAAGGAACATGTAGTTCTCCAGTCATGGGCCATAAAACTCCAGTGAGGTAGATCTGGTAGGATGCCAGGGATGAAATCTGCCCTCCAGCAAAAGACTCCCAGTTCCTTGAGGAGCAATCGGTAACCAGAAGGCACAGATGTTACTGTAAACTGGGACTCATGAACAGGGAACTTGCAGAAGCTGTTGCAGACTGCAGACCCCAAAAGTTTGTATGGGAGGATGGCCACCTTTAGCTGGAAGGTTTTCAGATTCAGATGCATAAGAAGTAGCCTTTGGTTGAGACTATGACAAGGAGAGAAACACTATGAATGCTGCTGAGTCTCCTGTCAGGTTAGTGAGGTGGTTTAACACAAGTAGGCACCTACAATACGGTGACGTTACTAAGACATCAAAGGTTCTTAACCAAAATGCTAATTCAGCCACAGAGTTCTAGTTGTGTAATGAGACCCATCTCAATAACTGATCAATTACTGTGATTGTCCAGCCCCTGAGGAACTTTGAGTCACAGGACTCCCATCAGTTTCCTCTTCTCCAGCTCTATCCTGATCTGATTGCTTCTCTGAGTGAAGATAACCTTCATAGTGTCATAGGATGATATGGGCTTGGAGGGACTCTTAAAGCTTCCCTAGTCCAACTACATGCAGTCAGCAGGAACATGTCCAACTAGAGCAGGTTGCTCAGAGCCTCAAAAAACCTGACCTGCAATGGTTCCGGAGATGAGGCATCTGCCACCCCTCTAGGCAACCTGGGACAGGGTCTCACTATCCTCAGTGTCAAACATTTCTTCCTCTCCAGTCTAAATCTCTGTCTTTTAGCTCAAATCATCACCATTTACCCTGTCGCAACAGGCCCTACTCAAAAGTCTATTTCCAGTTTTCTGATTTGCTCCTTAAAGTGTTGAAAGGCACCAGTAGATCCCAGTCTCTCTTGAACTGGGGATCTCAGAACTAGACCCAGCATTCCAGATGTGCCCTCACTATGGCAGAGCAGAGGGGGAGGAGAAACTCCCTTGATCTCCTGGCTACATCCTTCTTTAGGTAGCCCAGGACACCACTGGCCTTCACTGTGAGGGCACACTGCTGACTCATGGTGAGCTTGTTGTTCACCAGCATTCTCAGGTCCTTCTCTGTGGTGCTGCTTTCCAGCAGATCAAGTCTTACCCTGTACTGTATCAGGACGTAGTTCCTCCTCAAGTGCAGGATTCTACACTTGCCCTTACGTTATTGTCACAATTCACTGGTTATTACTGCTAAAATGCCCCATCTTCCTTTTGAAGTGGTGACCTGCTTCCAAACAGTAGCAGCCAGGATCTCCAAAGTTCACTCTTCCCTCCTGAATCCCTCCGCTCCCCCTCACAGCCCTGCTCTCAGCCTTTCCAGTCAATACAGCCTGTGTCAGACTGGCCCAAGTAGGCGGAGTGCAGTCCAAGTCTGTGTGTTTCTGAGACAGCCAGGTAGAAGAGCTCTTCAAAGCTGCCTCCTTCTCAAATGGCCAAGGGCAGCTCTGAGTACATTTTCTTTGAAGTTCAGATTCCTAATTTTGAAGTATGGAGCTTCAAGGCAGAAAAAGGATTCTGGACATGAAAGCCTGGTTACTTAGGATTGCTAATATGTGTTTATATGCATTCTAGACCCACAATTTCACCTTCTCTTCCATTATGACGGTTACAAAGGACAGTGATTATGCTAAAGGCAGAGAATGTAGTTTTTCCCTAATAGCTCACACTGAAACATAAAAGCATTTTCAAGTAGATCTTAAAAATACACATAATTGTATAAAAGCAACAATTGCACTGAACTCTAGAGAGGTTTGAGCAGAAATAAGAAAGGAAGAAATTGGTAGGACTTCCCAGGCTCTCAAAAACTTCAGACTACACATTTCTGGAAATTTTGATTTAGACTTGTATGATCCCCCTGTACTGGGTACCAGTGAAGTCACTTTGAGCCACTCACTACTAAAAGGACATTGAGGTACTCAATCAGGTCCAAAAAAAGAGCAACAAAAGCTGGCGGAGGGTCTAGAGCACAACACTCCTGAAGAGCAGTTGAGGGAACTGGGGTTGTTCAGCCTGGAGAAAAGGAGACTGAAGAGAGACCTTCTGGCTCTCTGCAACTCCCTCAAAGGAGGTTGGCACAAAGTGGGTGTTGGTCTTTTCCCCGGAGAAACAAGTCACAGGAGAAGAAGAAATAGCCTCAAGTTGCCTCAGAGAAGGTTTAGGTTAGATAGAAGAAAAAACTTCTTCTTTAAAAGGGTTACCCAGACTGCCCAAGGCAGTGGTGGAATCCCCATTCTTGGAGGGATTTCAAAGCCATGGAGGTGTGATGCTGAGGGACAGGGTTCAGTTTTGACCTGGCAGTGCTGGGTCATTGGTTGGACTCAGTGATCTTACATGTCTCATCCAACCAAAACAATGCTATGGTTCTTTGAAACTGTATTTTATTGTTCCTAGTAGCATCAGCTCCACACAAACCAAAGTTGTGGAGACAGCAGAGAAAAACAAAGACTGCTGCATGCTATGGATCTATGTATAGAGCAAAACAATCTTAACAACAGATGGGATTGTATATTCTTGCTCATCATTCTGGATTTTCCTTTGTTTATAAATAAGGAATAAATGCCAGCTATTACCATCTAATGAGGGAGACAGATTCAGTACTGTCTTATCTTCATAACCCCTCCAGCGTCACTTCTCTGTCTCCTCATTTTCTCATCCACACAACCAGAGTGACAGCATTGCCTCATTGCAAGGAGAATTTGTGAGGATAAGTGGGTAAAGTGCTTAGAGGTGTTTCAAAATTCATTTGACTTTTACTGTCTTTTCAGGTCCTTTAATGGTCATAGTGGAATATTGCAAATATGGCAACCTGTCCAACTATCTAAGAGGAAAGCGAGGAGATTTCATCGCCTACAAGGTAAAAATATGCCAAGTCCTCCCCATCCCAAGGCAGAGGATTAACAACCACTGACCACAGGTTGGATTTTTCCCTGCATTGGCCCTCAGACAGTTTTGTGTTTCTGAAGACACTATTTTCTCACCACAGTGGTGGAACACTGAGAGAGTCTTTTTTCAGCAGTGCCCAGTGACAGGATGAAGCATAACGGGCACAAAACTAAACATAAGAAGTTCCATCTAGACATGAGGAGAAATTTCCTTAATAGAAGTGTGACAGAGCACTGGAACAGGCTGCCCAGAGAGGTGGTGGAGTCTCCATCTCGGGAGATACTCAAAACCCACTTAGAGGCCATCCTATGCAACCTGCTCTGGGTTGAACTCAATCTCCAGAGGTCCCTTCAAGGCCCTAGCATTCTGTGGTTCTCTGGTCTAAAGCTCTGCCAGTAACAGGAGCCTCCTCAAGATTATTTTCCCAGATGACTCCCTTATTATTATTACAGTAGATATCATGTACAGGCACAAAAGTATGTAAGGCACTCTAGGTAAGAGAAAGAGATCTTCCTGGAACAGTCGCTCCAAATGTTTTTCCTCACCATTGTTTTCACAAACTGCAGAGACTGGATTTGTCTCACTCTCCAGGAGAGGGTGAGAGAGATGCATTTCAGTGCATGTCAAACACATACTTCAGATGGTGATTTTTCCCATGGTTTCCAAAGCAAACAAGAGGTAGAAAATTACAATATCTCTTTGCTCATCTATCAGTCTCAGCCAGCCAGGTTCTGTATTAATAAATAGGTTCTGTACTAATAAATAGAAAATCAGGCTTTAGTAGTTCTGTTCTTCAGAGAACATCACGTTTCAAGCTCATCTGCAGAGAACACTTGCTCCATGTGCCATTCTGTAACAAATTTTGAATCCCCAGGCATTATACCATTCAAACCTAAAAAGCAGTTTTATGTTATTTCTAGTCCCAGGAAAACTCAGATCAAGCAGAGAAAAGCCTGGATGAGTCCAACAGTGATTTGACTGAACTGATCAAGAGGCGCCTTGAGAGCGTAGCCAGCACAGGAAGTTCTGCCAGCTCTGGATTTATTGAAGACAAGAGTTACAGTGATTCCGAAGATGATGAAGAAGGTAAAAGAAACCTACCCAAGCCCAGATAGTTTCTTGTAAAGGTTTTTGTTACTTGGTTAGTGCCATGCACACTGACACACACTTTCCAAGACCTTGAACAGCCTGACATGTTCCTGAAATTGGTGTGTGTGCGTGTTCACTCCAATTTTCTCACAACAAGAGATTTCCAGTAGTGCATATGGATAAAAGCTGCTGCACTCATGTAAAAATGAGCAATAGCAATATTTTACCAGATTTATGGAGTCAATCTGTCCCCAGTCTCCTCACTCACTGTAAATATTTTCCCTTGCTTTTATCCCCAGATGTTGCTTTCTCCATAACTAAATGATATCATTGATGCTTTCATCATCTGATCTCCCACCCCTAGGTCAGCAATCCCTAAATCTGAGTTGTAATCCCAGTAGAGACCTGATACAAAAATAATCTGGTGAAGGGCTGGGGTCATGGAATCACATAGAATCATAGCATGATGGGGGTTGGAAGTGACCCTCTAGTCAAAACTCCCTGCTAAAGCAGAGTCACTCATAGCAGCTCACTCAGGATGACAACAGCCAGGAAATTCCACAACTTCTCTGGACAGCCTGCTCCAGGGCTCCAGCCCCCTAACATCAAGGAATTTTCTCCTCACATTCAGGTGGAATCTCCTGGCGTACAGTTTGTGCCCATTTCTTCTTATTCTGCCACAGGGCACCACTAAAAAGATTCTAGCCCCATCCTCCTGACCCCACCCTTTAGCTTGATTGCTTAGATCCCCTCTCAGGTTGCTCTTCTCCAGGCTCAACAGCCCCAGAGCTCTCAGCCTTTGCTCCTCACAGAGATACTCCAGGCCCCTCAGGATCTTCGGAACCTCCACTCACTCTCTTCAGTTATTTACTTCCTCCTGAACTGGGGGACGCAGACCCTGACCCCAGACTCCAGATGTGCTCTTACTAGAGTAGAGTAAAAAGGAGTAATGAGCATGCAAGAGGCTGCAGTGCCAAAGACATTTGAAGCCATTACTCTACTGTTTTTCCCTGTCTTTGATTTCTCCTAGATGCTGAGGATCTCTACAAGAGGCCCCTGACTTTGGAAGATCTGATTTGCTACAGCTTCCAAGTGGCAAAAGGCATGGAGTTTCTCGCCTCTCGAAAAGTGAGCTCATTAAAACATCAGGGCTGAACTTCTTTCACAGAATGATGAGTGTCTGATAGGGAGAAATCCAAATAGACTTTTGAGCCTGAGCAATCTGCTTTTTGCTTTTCTATCTAAGTGTCAAAGATCACATCAGCTCTGGTGGTTAAGCAATAAGTTGCAGTTAAGGAGTTACGAAGGAATATCCATCATGTTCTTGGCTACAAGGACTGGCATCTGTAACACGAGC
Source organism: Semnornis frantzii (assembly GCA_013399775.1). Lineage (NCBI taxonomy): Eukaryota > Metazoa > Chordata > Aves > Piciformes > Ramphastidae > Semnornis > Semnornis frantzii. Next base: position 36,583 of record VWYK01074216.1, read on the forward strand.
ATCTAGACAGGAGAGGTGAATACAGATTGTAAGGCAATTTGTAGAACTGCCTCATAAATAAAAGCAGAAAAGACATATCATAAAGGTCTGTCTGGTATGGTCAACAGAATCACTACTGAAAAACAGAGAGAGAGTATCCAGCTACTTATTGTTCTTGTCAGCAATGCTGGAGACTAGCAGCAAAGTTAGATACAGAAAGAGGACATTTCCTGCCTGTGCAATGCCCGTTTGAAGAAATGGAATATCATTCTCAGCCCAAAGGATGCACAAAGCTGAGAGCTTGCATTCAGCATCCAAGCTATCTGGGCAGCACACACAGACCATGAGCTACCCCAGTCTCTCACACACTTGTGGGACTGCGCATGGAAATGGAGCTGCAACTGCTTTGTGCCCTCTCCCAAACCTTCCACAGAACAACTAACTGGAAAGTGGCACTCTCTTCATCTACTCATAACTGACAAAGTCATTTCACATACTAAAATCACACAACTCTAAAACTTGGCTTCTTCCCCAAGTTATTTTCTCTTTTGACTGTGTATTTGCAGATTCCCACACATATTTTCCTTCTCTAACCTGCTCTCGGCAAGAGTTCATTTATTTTCTTCCATTTTCAAAGCAGGTTTTGTGCTTTAAGCTCTAGCAAGGGTTGATTGTCCAGGCAGACCCTCTGATTTCACTTGTCCTCATTGCTCTGCAGTGCATCCACCGGGATTTGGCAGCAAGGAACATCCTTCTTTCAGAGAACAACGTGGTTAAGATCTGTGACTTTGGGCTAGCCAGGGATATTTATAAAGACCCCGACTATGTACGGAAAGGAGATGTAAGTGGAAAGAATGCTAATCGGGAGTCTTTGTTCCCCTAAGGCTTGGGTAGATCAGAAACAGCAGCTCCGGTCATGTGTTGTGTCTTTTGAATCCTTAGGCAAGGCTTCCACTTAAATGGATGGCTCCAGAAGCTATTTTTGACAAAATTTACACAACCCAGAG
>VWYK01074218.1:7988-20733 GCA_013399775.1 Semnornis frantzii
TGGGGGCTGTACTCCGCGGCGTTAATCACCTTTACGTAACATCTGTTGCCTGAGTACCTCCGAGCACTCTGCGAATGTTAACTAACCAGAAGCCTGCCCATGCTCTTTTTGAAGTCAGTGGCAGCCTTCCAGTTGTCCTCAAAGGGAGCAGGCACAGGCTCTGAGCCTCACAATAACCCAGAAGTAGGTTAAGGATCTGTGTGTTCGCTGGAGAAGGGAGGAACACAACCCAAAAGGCTTTTCTCTGCCTGCCCCTGGAAGGAAAAGGGACAGAATTTACGGTGGGACCACGAGCTGAAGCAGAAAGGAGCTGCCCACAGAGGCTTCAGCTGTCGTTGCCTCAGAAAGTGACCTTTCCCTTGCTCCAGAGCCAACGACTGCAGCCAGAGCCGCGCTGCCCGGGACGCTCCCCTCCAGCGGCCGCAGCAGCCCTGCCAAGCGCTGCCCCTCGGAGGCTCTCCCCTGCTCACTGAGCCTTTCCCACGGAGCCGCAGGGCACTTCTAGAGGGCTGCTTACTTCCCTCTGAGGTTTCCCTCCGTGACTGACGGGTTTTCAAATCGATGCTCTCAGCGTCCTGAGCCCTGCTCATGAGGAGCAGGAGTCAGCAGGGATTTGCAGTTCGCAGCACTTCCCTGGGCACCCTCCTCAGCACGGCTCCGGCCTCAGCCACTGCCACCTCGGCAGCACCCAGACCCTCACAGCCAGCCAGTGGCGCCTCCCTTGCCTCCTGCACCTCCACACGGAGGCCCACGTGGAGCCACGAAGGTCACGACTGCCAGAAGCTGTAGCTTCCGTGCCCCTCGAGCAAAGAGAAGTGGCACCATGGCAGCAGGACCTGGCACAGAGGTGCCTGGCAGGGCAGGGTGAGCTCCACGGCCTCGTCCCCAGCCAGCCACGGGTGTGGGCTGCAAAGGCAGGGCCCAGAGGTCCTGGGACCCTTTTCTGCTCTGGCTGCACCGAGAAGATTGAAGGACATTTTGGTGAGCAGTGCCCGTTCCCAGGAGCTGTCCATCGAGCACCCAGGTGACACAGGACCCTGGCAGTGCCCGGGATGCTCTGTGTGCCACCTTGCTTTGCCAGGTGGCTTGGGGAGGAGAAGGACTGCACCTTGGTAGGACCAACAGGGATGAGATGTTCTGGACTTGCCAGCAGACCCCCTCACAGCACCTGGGTCCTGTTCAGCTCCTCAGTGCCAAGCACCACATCGTGCTGTGCCTGCAGGAGGGGCTGGACACGGCCAGGACCCTGCCAGCCACATCAGTGCTTTGCTTTTGCCATGCTCTAACTGCTTTGGCTCTGCACCAAGAACCCCCCAACTTTTAGATTCATAGCATGGTTTGGGGTTGGAAAAGCTCTCTGAAACCACCCAGTGCAACACCAGCCCAGCACCACCATGGCCACTAAACCAAGGCCACACAGTTCTGGAGCACCTCCAGGCACGGGCACTCCACCTCCCTGGGCAGCCTGTGCCAGTCCCTCACCACTCCTGCACCAAAGACATTTTTCCTCCTCTCCAACCTAACTCTCTCCATGCACCACTCCAGGCCATTTCCTCTCCTCTCACCTGGTTCTGGGCAGCAGAGCCCAAGCCCTCCTGACTGCCGCCTCCTCTCAGGGAGCTGCAGAGAGCAATGAGCTCTGCCCTCAGCCTCCTCTGCTCCACACCACCCCCCCCAGCTCCCTCAGCTGCTCCTCCCCAGCCCTGCTCTCCAGACCCTGCCCCACCTTTGGTGCCTTTCTCTGGACCTGCTCCAGAGACCTTCTGCACAGGTTTGCTGCATGCTGCCCAGTTTGCATTCTGCTCACCACACATCTGTGCTGACTTTTCCCCCACAGCAGCATGAGGCTGGAGCCAGGGAAATAAGAGCCAGCAGAGATAAATCCTGTTTGTTGTTGCTGGGATACAGGCAGATAACAGCAATCAATAGCAGAGGCAGAGTGACTCACACTTTTATTAGCAGACTCAGTTCCATCAGCTGGGCCTTCATAAGGAAATGGTTTAATTGAAGCCCTGAGCCTCTGCAGAATTCATACCCCCCTGGCTGTTTATCTCCTGCAGCCTCAGGTTTGGGTGCTCCACAGCACTGGGCAGCACTTCTGGCAAGCATCACAAGAGTGGCAAAACTGGCCAAAGGCACATAGAATCATAGGATGGGAAGGGCTGAGAAGCACATCTGGACATCCCTCTGCTCTAACTCTCCTGCTAAAGCAAACTCACCCAGAACAAGTTGCCCAAGAACATGTCCAGGTGGGATTTGAAAGCCTCTAGAGAAGGAGACTCCACAGCCTCCCTGGGTAGCCTGTGACCCTCTGTGTCTCTTTCTTCTGTGGTGTTTCTTTAAAACCTCAGACAGAAGCCTCAGAGCTTCTGCTGTTCAGAGGAGAGAACATGCTGCAACCAGGAGGTGTCACCTGCCTGAAGCAGAGCTCAGCTCCCCTCAGTGCCAGCTGATGGTGACAGGGCTGCTGGCACACCAGGGCCCGAGGCAGCACTGCAAAGCCAGGGTGGGCAGGCTGCCCAGGAGCTGGTGTGAGCCCCATCCCTGGAGGTCTTTAAGGCCAGGCTCTGAGCAACCTGCTGCAGTGTGAGGTGTCCTTGGCTGTGGCAGGGGGGTTGGAACTGGATGATGCTTGAGGTCCCTTCCAGCCCTGACAGTTCTGGGATTCTGTGACACTGGTGCTGGGGGTGGGATGGCTCAGGGTGCTCTGCACAGTGTCATTGTGTGCAGAAGGCCCCAAAGCAGACATGAAAGGAGCACACTGGCAGCTTCTGCAAAGCCTGCTGCCTGTCCTAAAACTGGGCCAAGCTGTCACTGGGCATTTGTCAGCTGAAGCTGCAGCAGCCTCACTCAGTGTCTGTCTCACCAGGGCTGCTCTGCAGACAGCTGAGCTCACCCCACGGTGCTAGCCCAGTGCTGGGGCACTCTGAAACAAACTTATCTGCAGAACAACTTCTGACTCAACAGGAATGCCTCGAGCTGACAGCTTCAGCTGCTCACTGCAGCTCTCCTCTTGGGCCTGCTCCACAGGCATAACCTTGGTTTCTAATCAGCTCCAGCAGAAAAAGTTGCACAGCTTCACCCTCAGGATGCTGGAAGGTGAGACTGAGCAGCTGGTGAGAGAAGGTGCAGGAGAAGAGCAGCCAGGCACAGAACACAAATAAAGCTGGGGAGTGGCTTGTGACAAGGGCTGGGAGGGACAAGGGGACATGGCTTTGAGCTGGAAGAGAGGAGCTTAGGAATGGAGATGAGGAAGAAATTCCTGACAGTCAGGATAGGGAGACACTGGCACAGGCTGCCCAGGAGAGTTGTGGATGCTCTCTCCTGGAGGTGTCCAAGGCCAAGTGGGATGAGGCCTTCAGCAAGCTGGGCTGGTGGGAGGTGTCCATTCCTTCTGCTAAGAATCCAGGAACATTGGCAGTGGGAAAGGAAAAGCCACCAGGGCAGGACAAGGGAAGCTGAATTCTGGGCTGTCAGCTCAGCCCAGCACACTGCAGGGCTGCTCCCAAACAGTGCAGCAATGCTGAAATGGAATCCTGAAGGACAGCACAGCACACAGCGAAGGGACAAGAGACACACTCCTCTGAGTGACACTGTGCCCACAGCACATCAGTCTGCTGGGCACTGGGAGGGAGTGAAGGAAGCAACACACAGCTGACTGTGTGCCTGCAGCCCTGCTGGGGCAGCTCCCAGTGCTGGCCCACGGGTGGAAATGGGGCTCTGAGGTCCATGCTGGATTCAAGCAGCAGAGGAAAGGAGGAGAGCTCTGCAAAGCAAGCACACCCTGGGGAGGAAGGTACTCATGGGGCATTTAGTGACATCAGAGCAGACACAGAGTGGCTGAGAAGAATTTCCAGTGGGAGTTCTGAGGGCAAGCAGGGTAACAGTGCTTAGAAATCCATTTGGTTGGTTTACAAAAAGAAAAATGTGAGCTGCTTGTCACAGAAAGCCAGAGACTGGCCTTGCTGGGGTCACACTGACAGCTCCAGCCTTCCTCTTAGGCCTTCTTCTGCAGATTTCCCATCTGCAGGCAGATGCAGGTCTAAGGTGAAGAGATGCTGAGCCCAACCTGCTCACTGACACACCCAATGCAACTCAGCCCTTTCTGCAATCTGCCAACCATAAAGCAGCACTGAGCTGAGGAAATCAAGAGCAGCTCAAGCCTTCTGCCTTGTGTTTGCAGTGTCCCACCCTAGAAAGCCCTTCCTGGCTGCACAGCCCTTGCCCCTTGTCCCACACAGCCACTCCTCAGTTCCTTCAGCTGGGTTTTGGTTACACAGTGAGTCAATGGGCTTAGCAAAGCACCATAAAAGCTGACATTTCATCACACAGATGGATCACCAGAGACATTGCATTCCACAGATGATGGATCATCAGACTGCTTCCTGCTGAGGGGTCACATTCAGGGAGGTGCTGGGGGTGCTCAGGCAAGTGTGGACATGGCCCCTGGGGCATGGCTTGATGGCCATGCTGGTCTCAGGTGATGGCTGACTTGCTGACCTCAGAGGTCTTCTGCAGCCCAACCAAATGCATGTTTGGCACTACAGGACTTGACTCCATCAATACTGAAGGGCCAGGGCCAGTCTGAGGCAGGGCTGTGTCTGCTCTTCAGCCTTGCACTGCTGTGGGCTGCCCCAGATTGCCAGCCCAGGTGACATAAGGTCCTGACAGAGCCCACTGAGAGGAAGAGCCTGATCAGGTCCCAGCAGGGACACAACAGCCTCGTGACCTCAGCTGATGAATGAAGCACATGGCAGCAGTGCTATTTTGAGGGAGGCTGCACACAGCAGACCCAGGAAAGGATCAGATGTATGAGAAGCAACAGCTCCCAACTGCCTGGACGTGCCCTGGCTTCCAGCCTGTGCCACGCAGGGCCCAGTGAAGTGCCTGTGTTGGGTGAGGCCAGGAGAAAGGACACTTCCATACCCAAATGAAGAGGCAAAATGCCACAGAAGTTATTGCAGGCTGTGAGAATCACAACCCCTGGCATGGTTTTGAAAGAGAAATCCTGTGGAGGAGGTGACCCAGAGGCACTGGGAGCATTGCCTCAGTGCTGAAGCAGAGGAAGAGCAGTGTGTGCAAGTCCCAGTGCTGGCACTTTCACTAGGGCTGGGAGAAAGACCACCTGGAGACACCAGGATACACAGTTCTCATCTCACAGGTCCCCCTCCAGCTCCAGAAGCAGGAATCCCAAACTCCTCTGAACCTCCAGCCTGCTGCTTTCCAGAGAATGGGAAAGGCAAAAGTGAGCATTTGGTAGATGCTGCTGTGAGCTCACAGTGGTCAGCCCATGGCTGCCAAGGAAGAGCTGCAGACCAAACACAAGCCATGGCCCAGGCCTAGCATTTCCTAAGCTGGATCCCATTTGCACATCCCATGGTCCAAGGCTACATTCGATTCCTCTCAGCGACCTGAGGAGGCTCCTCTGGCAGTTCATGGGATCCTGGAACCATGGAGTGGGAGGGCTGGAAGGGAGCTCTGAAGGTCTTTGAATCCAACCCCACTGCCAAGGCAGGATGGCCTCTGGCAGCTGCCACAGGAACACCTCCAGCTCCTTGAAAGCTGTGTGAATTCAGCAGGGGGCTCTGCTTTAAACATGCCACACTGCTGCCCGCGCTCGGCGCTTGCCTAACCGAGCCCAGAAATCCCCCTGGCAGAGGAGCAGCCACAGAGCCCAGGGGCTGAACCAAACCCAGGGCACAGTGCCTGCAGGAAGTGAGGACAGCACATGGCAAGGGCCTTAGCAACTGACACTGCAGCTGGCTGCAGGCCATTCCGTGCCCACCTTCCTGGAAACACGTCCAGCAGGAAGGCCGCTCCTGGCCTGGGCTGCTGTTCTGTACAGACTCACAGGATGCCTTGGCTGGGAGAAGACCTCCAAGGCCACTGAGCCCACCCAGCAACTCAACATCACCATGGCTATCCCAGTGCCATGGCCACACAGCTCTTGAACAAGTCCAGGGATGGGGACCCCACCACCTCCCTGGGCTTTAGGGCTGTGTGACTTTGCTGCCCTGGAGCAACCAAGAAGAAAATGTTCTGCACACCTCACAAGGCATGAGGCTGCTTTCAGTCAGCTCCCCTGGAACTGGCACAAAGACCTTCATGATTGGAAGGGCTCTCAAAGCCTGGCTCAGGGAGGTGGCTGAATCCCAGGGTTTCCCAGCAGGAGCCCTGACTTAACAGGTTCCAACAGAAATTGAGAAGGTTTTTAATGACCTTTTCATTCAGAAGGCTCCTGCAGCTGGACATTCCAGTCTGCAGCATGTCTGTTAGCAGCTTAGCATGGAGCACAGAAGGGAAGTGCTGCAGTCTGCTCTCTAGCATTGCCCTGCTAGATGCATGTCCCTCCTGAGGTGCACAGCTCGGAGGTGCACAGCTCCTGCATCCTTAGCATCACAGAATGGGTTGGCTTGGAAAGCATCCTGAAGATCATCCAGTTCCAGGCCCCTGCCATGGGCAGGGATGCCTCCCACTAGCTCAGGTTGCTCAAGGCCTCATCCAGCCTGGCTTTGAACCCTTCCAAGGAGAGGGCATCCACAAGCTCCTGGGCAACCTGTGCCAGTGTCTCTCCATCCTCATGGTGCAGAATTTCTTCCTCCTCCTCTCTCTCAGTTTGAAGCCATTACCCCTTCTTCTGTCATACAGGTCCTGGTAACAAGCTCCTCTCCAGCTTTCTTCTTGGCCCCCTTTAACAACTGAAGGCTGCTACAAGGTCTCCCTGGAGCCTTCAACTCCTGCCTAGTAATGCACTTGCATGCTTCAGCTGGCTCCTGGTGACCTCATGCTCCATTTGTAAATCACCAAATGGTTTGGCTTGGAAGAGCCCTTTAAGGTCACCCAGTCCAACCATGCTCTAACTCTGCCCAGGCTGGGGCTCAACCATGGCACTCAGCAGCACAGCTTTGCCTCTTGGAAACACCCCCATGGGCACTCAGTCACCTCCCTGGACAGCCTGTGCCAGGCTGTGAGAACCCTTCCACACATCAAGTTTCTTCTCATCTCCAACCTGAACCCTCCTGGCACCACTCCAGGCCATTTCCTCTCCTATCACCTGATACCAGGGAGCAGATCCCAACCCCCCCTACCTGCAGTGAGAGCAATGAGCTCTGCCCTCAGCCTCCCCTGCTCCACACCACCCCCCCCAGCTCCCTCAGCTGCTCCTCCCCAGCCCTGCTCTCCAGCCCCTGCCCCAGCTTTGCTGCCTCTCTCTGGACCTGCTCCAGCCCCTCAAGGTCTGTAGCTGTGTTAGAAGCAGCAAATGCACAGAGGCTGTGCCCGAGGGCTGCCCCTGAACAGGATCTGCCTAAAGCTGCTGCTCTGAGTGCTGAAACACATAAAGGTATTAAAAGAAGAAAAACTGTTGGAAGTAGCTGAGGGCATCTTCCTGTAGCACCAGACTGGGATGTGGGCACCATCAATCCTAGTCTAGAGCAAGGCAGAAGAATGTCATCAAACTGGGACAATATTGTAACAGCCACAGAGAAGGCAGAGGCCTCCTGCTGAAGAGAAGATGAGGAAGCATCATTGCTTGCTTGGGTTTCTTTTCAAGGAAACACCATAACTAGTGGAGATAATTCAAGAATGGAAGCAATCATCTCTGTGCCTCCCAGAGCTGAATTTTGAGGTTTCTGATCAAATTCCTGTGATTGTATTGCTGAGGAAGTGGCTGGAGCAGTACTGGAGGAGCTTCCTGTTTAAAGCAGCCAGGCAGCCTGGCCCCAAGAACATCAATCACAGGGCTGATGGTGTCAACTCGACTGGAGCCCTGCAGGGACAAGGCTCCCTTCAGCTCCAGGAGTCCCCTGCAGGATCCCCACGTTGGGATTTCTGCAGAGACACTGAAGTCTCTAACAGAGATGACTGTGGTTAGGAAGAGATGCAGCAGCTTCACAGTGCCAGGAAGCTGGAGCAGTGGTCCTGCACTTGGGGCACACCAGCCCTGTGAAGGCTCCAGGCTTGGGGCAGAGTGGCTGGAAACTGCCACCTGGGGGAACTGGTGGGCAGCAGCTGGCAAGGAGCCAGGGTGTGCCCAGGTGGCCACCAGCTTCCTGACCTGGACCAGCGATAGTGTGGCCAGCAGGACCAAGGAAGGGGGTGTGGCCCTGGGCACTGATGAGTCCACACCTCGAGTCCTGGGTTCAGGTTTGGGGCCCTCACTCCAGGAAGGACACTGAGGGACTGGAGCAGGTCCAGAGAGAGGCAACAGAGAAGGGTCTGGAGAGCAGGGCTGGGGAGGAGCAGCTGAGGGGGGTTGGTGTGGAGCAGGGGAGGCTGAGGGCAGAGCTCATTGCTCTCTGCAGCTCCCTGAGAGGAGCAGTGACCACATGGCCTGATAAAGCTGTTTAGGGTGAGGCAATCCTAGGGCACAGAAGCAGAAACTTCCAGAGTCTTCCCTTTCTCTCCCCCTTTAGCAGTGAACCTGAAGCTACTGAAAGGAAAAGTTATTTGCCAAGCTGGATTTTAGCTGCTTTTTGTTATTTACTTGGCATCCCCTGCTGGAGTTGAACCTTTGCTCTCAGAGTCACCTCCCTTCACTCTGGCGCTCAGAGCAGCTCTCCAGCCGCTCTGAACGAAGGCAGCACACCCTGACACACAGGGTCACACACAGGCAGCACACCAGCAGCCATCCAAATGCAGGACAGCCTTGGTCCTGCCTTCTTGCACTCACCTGGGGCAAGTGGGATGAGCTCTGGGAGCAGAGCTCTGCATGGCAAGGGTCGGTTTGAGAGCCTGCCAAGTCCCTTCCAAGCCAAACCATCCTACCAATCACTCACAGCCTTCCTGCCCAGCACCCTTCACCCTGCAGGGCTCTCTGCTCTGGATGCTGCCTGTGGCCAGGCAGGGCCAGCTTCCCCCACACAGCACAGGCAGGAGGGGCTCTGCAGACACACGGGGTGGGATCTTCTGTCAATCCAAAAAAGGTTCTGCTGCAGTGCCTGTGGAAGCCCTACACAGACCTGTTACAGCAGACATCACAGACAAGCTGCTGGTGCCCTGGCAGGAGCTGCTGCTTCTCCTGTCACCTCTCAACCAGCATTTGTATGCTTCTGAGAGCACAGTGTCAGCTCTGTGGGGCAGGATCCCTTTCCTCCAACCCCTTTCTTACTACAGAATCATGGAGGTTGGAAAAGACCTCTGAGATCATCCAGTGCAACCATCGGCCCAGCACCATCATAGCCATTAAACCATGTCCCCAGGTGCTGTGTCTGTATGGGTTTTGAGGACCTCCAGGGATGGAGACTCCACCACCTCCCCGGGCAGCCTCTTCCAACCCCTGACCACTCTTGCCCTCCAGCCTAACCCTCCCTAGGCACAACTTGAGACCATTTCCAGACACTATAATGGAACTATTACCTTGTCAGGGGTTCCAAAATGTGCTCCTTCCCCAGCACACCTCTTCCTAAAGAGGAGCACAAGCTCTTGTTGGACTCCCCCTGGAGCACTGCCTCCAGCTCTGGTGCCCCCAGCACAAGGACATGGAATTGCTGGAGAGAACACAGAGGAGGCCACAAAGACAGTCAGAGGGCTGCAGAACCTCTCCTATATGGACAGGCTGGGAGAGCTGGGGGTGTGCAGCCTAGAGAAGGCCCCAGGGAGAAGGCAGAGAAATCTTCCAGTACCTGAAGGGGCTCCAGGAGAGCTGGAGAGGGACGTCTGACAAGGACTGAGAGTGACAGGAGGGTCAGTGGCTTTGAGCTGGGAGAGGGAAGACTGAGACTGGAGATGAGGAAGAAATTCTTGGGAGTGAGGGTGGGGAGAGACTGGCACAGGTTGTCCAGGGAGGCTGTGGATGCCTCCTTGCTGGAGGTGTTCAAGGGGAGTCTGGGTGAGGCCTTGAAGCAACCTGGGCTGCTGGGAGGTGTCCCTGCCCATGGCAGGGGGCTGGGACTGAATGATCTTGAAGGTCCCTTCCAACCCAGCCCGTTCTGTGCACCTAAGAACACCTTCCCAAACACCACATTCCTCCAGAGGAACCCTGTGCAGATGTAGCTGTGTAACTTGATGCTGTGGATGCAAAGGGTTTGTAGTGCCCCTGTGATCTGCAGTGCAGACAAATGGATCTTCCAGGGCTGACCTCCCAGCAGTGAGGCAGGAAGCTCAGTGTTGTGCTCTCTGAGCACTGCAAGAAGATGGACTCTGAGAAAAGAGAATTCCCAGAAGATTCAAGGCTGTGCTTTCAACCCACCTGACATTTCTGCTGTGGAAGCAGGAGCCTGTTCTCATGCATTTTGCTCCCTGAGAGGAAGGAGGAGGTTCAGGGGTCAGTTATCTGAGCTGCAGACTTGGTGGAAGTCTCAGCTCCACCACCTCCACGGACTGATATAGATGCAGCAGCAGCATTCCTTGTGACTAGACCATGATTCAGAACTTGCCACCAGCCTTTTCCAGCAGTGCTTTTCTGTGGCTCCATTGGAGAATGGCTCAGATTTCCCAGGATTTGTGCGTAGGTCCACAGCTCCTTGCTGAAAGAAACCAGACCAAACCAGCTTACTTTTTAAATACACACAGACATATGTGTGGTGTAGTGCAGGCTGCACTGAGCCTCGTGGCACTGCACTGCTGGCACTTACTCACATGTCTATCACATGTCCTGTGCTGGCACCCCCAGCACAAGAAGGACATGGAACTGCTGGAGAGGGTCCTGAGGAGGCCATGAAGATGGTCAGAGGGCTGCAGAACCTCCCTCGTGAGGACAGGCTGGGAGAGCTGGGGGTCGTCAGTCTGGAGAAGGCTCCAGGAGACCTCAGAGCAGCCTTCCAATACCTGAAGGGGCTGCAAGAGAGCAGAGGAGGGACTTTTGAGGGGAGCTGGCAGTGACAGGATGAGGGACAATGGCTTGGAGCTGGGACAGGAGAGACTGAGATTGGAGATACGGAAGAAATTCTTGGGAGTGAGGGTGGGGAGAGACTGGCACAGGCTGCCCAGGCGGGCTGTGGCTGCCCCCTGCCTAGTGGTGCTCAAGGCAAGGCTGGATGAGGCCTGGAGCAGCCTGGGCTGGTGGGAGGTGTCCCTGCCCATGGCAGGGGTTGGAGCTGAAGGATCCTTGAGGTCTCTTCCAACCCAAACCATTCCATGAACTTATCAACCTAGCCTGCAGATTTAGGGGTTCAGAATTAATTTTTTTTCTTTTTCCCAGCTCTCTTGGCCTTGCTGCAAACCCCTCACACCACTGCTGCTAGGGCTGCAGATGCTCCCCCAACTGTCACTGCCTGTCATGCAGCAAAGAGATCTAAACAACCCCACTGATTTGTAGCTATTAACCAGGCTCTTTAAACAGACAACAGCCTTTACCACAAGCTAAACCAGAACTACAGAGCACAGGCTGCAGCGCAGGAAGAGAACCAGCAGCAGTTTCAGGTAATTACCCATACCTCTCATTTCCTACTCCTCCCAATTAGCATTAACCATGAACTTCAAAGGCTGTGTCAATCACTGCACCTAGCTCCTGCTCCAGACATGGCTCAGACTGCGGGCGTGAGATGGGCCAAGGCATTTCATCTCCCAGTTCCTGGAAGTGGTGGAATTGTTTTTGTGTGGAGGGTGAACCCGAGTGCAGCACGGTTTAGAGGTGTAATAAACAATTATAAACACACAGTGAAATGCAAGGAGAAACCTGCAGTTTTCTCCCAAGAGATCCAGGCTGCTGGAGTGGTTGTGTAGAGAGAGCCCCAAGCTGCTTTGGAGCCCCCTGCATCACCTGCCTTAGCAGAGTGAAGGCTGCAGACACAGGCACCACAGCACGGTCAGGCTGACAGGCAGGGGGGTGCTGAGTGCCATGGTTCAGCACAGGACCCAGAAGAGTTTGATAAGCAAAGAAGCCCTGGGATGGAAAAGCTCTTTCAGATCTTTCAGCCCAACCATTCTCTCCCTTGCTCTATCCCCTGACACTAGATGAGAAGAGTCCGACCCCTGCCTGGCCGCAGCCGCCTCGCAGGGAGCGGCAGAGAGCAATGAGCTCTGCCCTCAGCCTCCTCTTCTCAGCTCCCTCAGCTGCTCCTCCCCAGCCCTGCTCTCCAGACCCTGCCCCGGCCTCTCAGTGCCTTCCTCGCCGGGAGGCAATGGCTGGACTCGGCGATACCCGAGGTCTTCACCGCCCCACACGGTTCGAGGGCTCTCTGCGCCCCCTCCCCGCGCCAGGAGCCCCTGGCCGGCGCTCCGGGCGAGGCGGTGCGCAGTTCGCTGCAGCTCGAAGCTCCGCACACGGCGCAGAACCGAGACGCGGCGCAGCCCTGTCTGGCGCTGAGCGAGGCCGCTGCGGGCCCCGCGCGGTACCTGCGCGCAGCCTCTGCACCCCTCAGGGCATAGCGGTGGCTGCGGGGCCGGCTCCGTTCCGTTCCGTTCCCTTCCCAGGTGCCGCCTCATGATGGCCCCAGGGGTCCCCCGCCCGTCCGGACACCACCTTCGCCCCCCGCCCAGCACCGCCGGGCGGCTGCCTGAGGGGAGCCGCACCTCGTCCCGCCCAGCCGCGCGGGCGGGGATTGGCCCAGCCCATCTGTCACTCCGCGGCATTTCCGCGCGCGGGTTGGCCGCCGCTGCTGTCAGTCCGCGGCGGGGCCTGGCCGGCCCTTGTTGTCACGGCGCCGTGCGGGGCTGGGGCTTCTTCACGCCGCCGCCGTTGTTGCCGCCGCCGCGGGAGCCCGGGAGGGGAGCGGTTCCCTGGCCTCGTCGCCCGCTCTCCCGGTGCGGGATTAGGGGGAGAAAACGCCCTCACTATGGCCACCAGCACCACGGGCTCCACGCT
>VWYK01074218.1:21574-31783 GCA_013399775.1 Semnornis frantzii
CCCCCCCCCAAAGTCTCCACAGTGAATGATGGAGACCTAAGGCAAAGAGCCTGGGCTTCTGGAGAGGGAGAGCTCCCGTAGCAAGTGAGACAATTAGCTGGGAGTAGAATGCAGAGGAAGGAGCATGGCTGGTAAGAGAGCTTCGGAAGTGACTGAACATTCAAAGTCTTTCTTTATTCCTCTGCTCTTCCAGCCGTGTGTGTGAATGGAAGCTTAGCTTAAGGATGCCCATGAAAAAATACCTTCTTGAAAAAGGACAGAAGCAAGCAGGTTGCAACCTGACAGTAGGGTGGGGAAACACTGTCACAGGCTGCCAGTGGGCTTGTGGATGTCCTCTCCCTGGAGGTGTTCAAGGCCAGGCTGGATGAGGCCCTGAGCAAGCTGGGCTGGTGGGAAGTGTCCGTGCCCATGGCTGGGGATTGGGACTGGATGAGCTTGAAGGTCACTCCCAACCCAAAGCATTCTGTGAGTGCCTGACCTGAGCTTGCTGTGATGGGACAGAGGCTGTGCATGACTCGCAGGGATGCCTGTGACCAGGGTCGGTGCCTCAGTGTCTGCTACCTGCAGGCTGGGAGCTGCCTGTTTAGAGCTTCTACAGGGCACTGTAAGATGGCTGAGGTGAGGAGGAGCTACCCACGTTGGACTTGGTGATCTGAAAAGTTGGTTGCCACTCAAACACTTGTGTGAGATTTTAAATGAGAGATGACCATTTGCTTATGGCATGGTGCTGGTGTGCTATAATTGTCTGCTCATAGTAGAGGTCATGAGTTTGCTTGCTTCAGGGCATAGTGCAGCTTCTGCCATGATTATTTCAACTTTGTGGGCGTTGTGTTTTGATAAAGTTAGTTTTTACCATCTCTCTATCAGCTGTTTTCCAACAGGTGCTCCTGTAAAGCCAAGAGGTTCTGATCTAACGGTACCTGAGCTCTGGGGAAGCTTTTGGGGATGATCACAATGGAAGGTGGCTAAAAGATCAGTTAGAAGCAGTTGCAAGTGCTATTTCTGTTGGTGGCAGCAAGGGAACTGGACACAGGTGCAGCTGTGTGTGAAGAGCACTGGTTGTGACTGGGGCATGAGTTGAAGGGTTGCAAATCCCAGCTGTGCTGAGGAGAATGCATCTGCAGCTGGCTGAAAAGGCAAAGTTGGTGCCTTGGCAAGCTCTTGGTTTAAGTGTCCAGCTTGACAGGAAGCTCATAGTACAGCAAGTGTGAGCTGTGGTCAGTGTGATCAAAGGAGAGAGTGAGGGCAGAGGAGAAAAAGGAGAGGAAGGGCTGATCCTCTGCTCTGTGTGCTCAGGGGCTATGAAAATGAAGCAGTGCTTTGAAAAAATGAGAAGAAAGGAGTTCTGATTAGTGAGCTGTGATTGCCACAGAATGCCAGGGGCTGGAAGGGATCTCCGAAGCTCAGCCAGTCCACCCCCCCTGCCAGAGCAGGATCTCCTATGCCAGATCACACAGGAACACATCCCGGCAGCTCTGGAGTATCTCCAGAGAGGGAGACTCCGCAGCCCCCCGGGCAGCCTGTGCCAGGGCTCTGGCACCCTCACAGTGAAAACATTTTCCCAGTACAGCAGGTACTTGAAAGGGACATTCTGGAATTCTACCAGCACTCAGAACTGGTGGAGATGAATAGATTTTGTTTCTCAGCTTCTGTGCTTCAGTTCTGACCAAAAGTAGAGGCTGATCTTTATATCCAGAATGATGCCATCGTGGTCTATGTGGAGAGAGGAATGCCCATGAGCCAGCCAGTGTTCTGGGGTGGATTAGAAGGGCTGTGGTGAGTAGGTTGAGAGAGGTTCTCCTTCCCTTTTCCTCTGCCCTGGTGAGGCCACATCTGGACTATCCTGCCCAGTTCTGGGCCCCTCAGTTCCAGAAGGACCTCAGGGAACTGCTGGAGAGAGCCCAGCCCAGAACCCCCAGGCTGCTGCAGGCAGTGAACATCTCCTGGCTGAGGGAGCTGGGGCTGGCAACTGGCAGCAGAGGAGCCTGAGGGCTGCCCTCGGTGCTGTGCCAAAGATGTGTAGGGCAGTGTGGGCAGGATGTAGCCAAGCTCTGCCCAGGGCTGGGCACTGGGTGCCAGCTGGAGCAGAGGAGGTGAAAGGGCAACAGGAGGGGAAACTTTGTCAGTGGGAGGGTGCTAGAGGCCTGGAGCAGGCTGCCCAGAGAGGCTGTGGAGTCTCCTCTGGAGCCTTTCCAACTCCACCTGGCTGTGTTTGTGCCCCTGCTCTGGCAGGGCAGTTGAACTCAATGGTGGCAGAGGTCTCTTCCAGCCCACCCCATATCACTCTGTGTGAGGAAATGACTGCTTTTAATGCTTGCTAGACCTGGAGGCACAGGTCTGTGTGAGGATGTGGTTGGTTCTCTGCTACCTGAAGATCAGTGTAGAAGGCAGAGCTGGCTGCCTGGCCAGAGCCATTGGGCACTCCTCTGCCCCTGCCTGCCTTACAAGGGAGAACAAAGTTTGTTGCTCACCAGATGGCTGTTCCTGGGCCTTTTTTCCTGCTCCCAGAGTGCTGGTCAGCTGTAGGAATGGAGAGGAACTTGTTTTCTGCTTCTCTGGGGATCTCCCTGCAAACCACTAGGTGGTAACTTGCCACTGTTAACCCTTCCCTTGCCTCTTCTGTTGTTTTGCAGCATTTTAACAGAAATGGCACAGCTGATGTGGCCTTGATGGGCTGCTGCTTCCAGTTTTCTGGTTTGAGTTGGCAGGTGTAAGGGAAGGTGCTTGGCAAGGACAAGATATTAGGATTTTTTTGTTGCAGGAGTGGTCAGGGACTGGTACAGGNACACTTGATGCCTGACAATGTACCACAGTGCTCCTCCTGGCCTGTTAGAGGACATGAGAGGAACAGTGTCCTCCCCTCTCTTGGCAGCCACAGAGGGGCATGGGAGAGATGACCACAAAAACGTAGCTGCTAGGGAACTGGGAGTTGCATAATCAGAGGCATAGAATTGCTTTAGTTGGAAGANTTGATGATTCTTTGGCAAGAACCTAGGATTACCTCTGTAGCTTTGGGAGGGTAAACTTGCTACACCTTGCTTTGGTGTTTTGTTGTGGGCCCACCAAGATGCTGAGAGGGCTGCAGCAGCTCTGCTGTGAGGACAGGCTGAGAGAGTTGGGGCTCTGCAGCCTGCAGAGGAGAAGGCTTCCAGGAGAGCTTGNGCCTGTGCCCACAAGTTGAACACCTCCAGCCATGGGCACTCCTCCACCTCCCTGGGCAGCCTGTGCCAGTCCTGAACACGCCTGCACCAAAGACATTTTTCCTCCTCTCCAACCTAACCCTCCCCTGGCACCACTCCAGGCCATTTCCTCTCCTGCCATCCCCTGAGCCTGGGGAGCAGAGCCCAATCCCCCCTGGCTGCAGCCTCCTCTCAGGGAGCTGTAGAGAGCAAGTCAAAGTTGGGACTTGCATGAGTTCAGCCTTGTGGTGTTGCTGTCTGTGCCTGTGTTGCACCTGTGTCTGCTGCTTTCCTCTTTGGAGTGGAGCTCCACCAGCAGCACCTTGAACCTTGCTCCATTTCTGGATTCTGGCCCTGTCTTGCTGCTTGCCTGGCAGATGACTTCTCTTGATGATGTCCCCATCTGTCATGCACTGGAGATGCTTCCACTTGCTGGGAGGTGAGCGTGGCTCCAGGAGAGCCAAACTTGCTTCTTGGCTCTAGGGCTCTGTGGAGTTCAGAGAAGAGTTTTTGCTTTTGCTGCTCCCACCAGAGGGAGCAACATTTGTAGCTGAAAATCAGCAAAAAAAGGAGAGAGTTTTTAGTGCCCTGAGTGTGGCTTGGAAACAGGAGGGTGATAGAGGGAGGGCAGGGCAGGGGAGAGAGGAGAGTGACCGTGGAAGGGCAGGGCAGGGGAGGCAGGAGAGTGACCGTGGAAGGGCAGGGCAGGGGAGGCAGGAGAGTGACCGTGGAAGGGCAGGGCAGGGGAGGCAGCAGACGAACTACCACAGTGTGTGTGGCAGCTTTCTGCATGGGTTGTCTGAGAGATCTTGAGATCCTGACCTGTGGCCTGGGCAGCTGGATCAGCCTCAGTGATCATCTCCTAGATCAGGAAAGAGAGAGCAGGGCTCCAGGTGCCAGCAGCAGAGCTCTGTGGACCTCCTGAAATGTCATGCTTGTGATTATGCACTTCAGTTAACATCCAGGCTGGAAAGCTGAGCAGTGTTGTTTGAAGAAAAGGAAAATGAATTCTTTGCTATTTCCACACTTGTGAGTGTGTTTTTTGGTGTTTTTGCAGTCTACTTTTAGCTTTCATTAGAATAAATGTGCTCATTTGTGTAGAGTAAATACAATTTTCTACATGAGTGCCATCAGCCCTCGAAGGACTCAACCCAGCCTTTGGTTTTTTTTAATCAAGAACAGACCTCAAGAACCCAAGTCCTCCTAAATGTGAACTGCAGAAATCCTATCAGCTTGCTTCATTGGGTGATCACAGCCCAGGCTGCTGCCTCTGCAGAGCTCCCTGCATATGCTTCCTTGTGCTTGCAGCCTGCCCTTAATGCCCCCACTGGCACAGAACAGCCCCGAGCCTGCCTGCTTGGGGGGCTCCCAGAGGGTTGGAAAAGCCTTCTAAGACCTCAGATTTACACTGGAGATGCACTTCTGCTGCCCTCTGGGGCACTTCTGCTGCCCTCTGGGGCACTTCTGCTGCCCTCTGGGGCGCGGTGCTGCTTTCGAGCTGGGCAGCAGCACAGAGGGAGACCTGAGCAGGGAAGTGCCTGCTGCTGCTTCCCTCGGGGAGGAGACCTCCGTGGCAGAGATCTGCTTCGTTCTTCACCGAGGAGGTGGCAGCTGGTGAAGAGTTTGGAGCGTTTGGGGCACTGCAGCAGAAACTTCTTGTTCAGATACACAGCTGAGTGCCCAGGGCTGTGCTGTGGCACAGCAGAGCTGCTGAGCTTGATCCCAGTGCCCGTGTGCCACACAGAGCCAGGCCTCTGCGAAGGCAGGAGCTGAGTTGGGCTTTGTTTGGGGCTGTGTTGTGCCAACATAATGCCAGGCTGTTGTGTTTCGATGTCCTGAAGCCTTTTTCCCCTGATGGTCTGAGCTCTGCAACCCTTAACTGGCCAAACCAGTTTGTGCTCAGCAGAGCCAAGTGTTTCAGGTCCTTGCTGCTGTTGAAGAGAGAAGAAAACAAAGCCAACCCCCAGGGCAGCATTCTTGGTTCAGTTTCACCTTTGAACCAAATCTGCTTATAAGCAAATTGGCTCTCCCTGGGAGTAAATAAGTGCTACTGTATTTGTACTGCTGAATCCTTAAAGCCCCTCAGAGAGAGCAGCCTGGCATCTCCCTGCCCTCAGTGACTTGGTTTTGGTTGTTTTCACCAGCAGATGGTAAATTCCTGTTCTGTCACACCTGTACTCAGTTGTTCTTGGAGTAATCCTTAGCAGGGCTTCAGTGAAGGCCTCTTGGAGAAAGCTGCTGGGGTTTGGTGCTCATTTATGGCACAAACCAGGTTGCCAATGCCTGCTTCCTGGCCAGAGAGCTTCATCCCATCACAGAGTGGCTTGGGTTGAAGGAATCTCAAAGCCCCTGTAGTGCCACCCCCCTGCCGTGGGCAGGGGCACCTCCACCAGCCCTCATCCAGCCTGGCCTTCAACACCTCCAGGAACGGGACATCCACAGCCTCCCTGGGCAGCCTGTGCCAGTCTCTCCCTACCCTCACTCTCAAGGATTTCTTCCTCATCTTCAGTCTCAGCCTCCCCTCCTCAAGCTTCAAGCCCTTGCTCCTTGTCTCTTCACTACCAGCCCTCTTCAAATGTCCCTTCCTGGCTTCCTTCAGGTCTCCTCTCCCCTGCTGGATGCAGGTCAGGAACTGGGCAGAAGAAAATCCATGTGCAGGGCTGTGTGGTTGCTGTGGAGGAGCATCAGCACTCTCCTGTGCTCTGAGCAGCTTTTAGTGAACATCTGTAGATGTTTACAGTTCCTCAGCTGGCTGTTTGGGTGGAAATGGGGAATGCTTTTGACCTGCCTGGCAGGAAGGAGGAGGCAGTGCTGATGCTGGAGAGACAAGGCACAACTGAGGCTTCATAGCTGTGAGGAGGTTGGCTGATGATTTTCTTCTGACAAGGGTATGTCAACAGATAGGATGCTTGGAGGGCTTGGGGTCAAGTGTTGCTGCTGGAACACCCCTGTGGAGTTAGAAAACAAGCAGACAGCCTCCACCAGAAGATCTGAATTCTTGTGCAAGCAAACATGCCTCCTTCTGCCTGCACCTCCTGGCTCTTCAGGGTGCTCTTCTACTCCATATCCTAGAATGGTTTGAAAGCTTTGTCTCTGAAAGCTGCAGTCAGGCTAAAGGTGGAGGAACAGGAATGCTGCTCCGGGCACCTTGGCACACAAAGCAGGGAGCTTGCCTGGAAGCTCTGTGCCAGAGCAGGGCACCCAAACTGACTGCAGGCAGGGAGACAAATAGTGCTGGCATCTTGCAGCTCAGCAAAGCTGAATTCAGTGGAAGAACATTCCCTGGTGTGGCAATGTGGGGGACAACCCTAAGGAGCTGCAAAATCATCCTGGCAGGTTCCTGATAGCTCTGACACATCTCAAAGCCACCATCATGGGCTCTGGGCATGGCTCTGGAGCTGCTTCTGATGGTTGGGGTCTTCTTTTTCCAAGGGCTGCTTCACCAGCAGTAAGAACTAAACTGCCTTGAGGGGAAAAACCCCACACAAAGGCAAGGCACAAACCAAACCAAGCCCCCTAAACCAGCCCTCCCCACCCCCCATCAGTTCAGAGCACCTCAGGGAGGCTGCAGCCATTCACTGTGCTTCACAGGTGCTCATTCTTCCCTCTGATCCGAGAGGGTTTGTTAGAAATGAGAAAACGAGCCCAAAGGGAAGGAAACTCACCGAGGCTGTGTGGCTGGTTGGCAGGAGAGGGACCCCAGGGCAGCATCCCTGCCTCACATTTGCTGCTCCAGCAGCAGTTCCCTTCGGAGGTGCTTTATGGTTGGTGGCCTTCTGAGTGCCCTTCTCGGTGGGCTCAGGCTGTGTGAGGCTCTCAGATGAATTTGTGACATCCAGTTGGGAATTCTCTGTACCAGTAGAGTTCCTTTGGCTGCTCTTCTGCCTTCTGTGCTGTGAAGTGGCAGGATTGTGGAGGGCTTGGCTGCAAGGACTGACTTTTGATATTAAAATGTGCCTGACATGAAGAGGAAGCTGAGCCTGAAAGCTGAATTAGGGCAGGAAAAACTGCACATCTTAAAAAAAAATCACTTTCATGGGAGGAAAAAAAGGAATTTCTCTTTTTAGCATGGGCTGAAGTTTCTTTCATGGCTTATGAAAGATGCTGCCTGTGTCAGAAGGGTGCAAACTTCTGGCTGCCCACAGCAAAGCTTCCTTGTAGCAGTCAGAGATTGATGGTATGGGTTGGCTTGGAAGGGAACCTTAAAGATCACCCAGTGCCAACCCCCTGCCATGGGCAGGGACACCTCCAGCAGCCCAGGGGGCTCAAGGGCTCATCCAGCCTGGTCTTGAACCCCTCCCTGGGCAGCCGGTGCCAGTGTCTCCCCCCCCTCCCTCTGTGCTCCACAGCCTCCTGGGCAGCCTGTGCCAGCGTCTCCCCACCCTCACTCTCTCTGCTCCACAGCCTCCTGGGCAGCCTGTGCCAGCGTCTCCCCACCCTCACTCTCTCTGCTCCACAGCCTCCTGGGCAGCCTGTGCCAGCGTCTCCCCACCCTCACTCTCTCTGCTCCACAGCCTCCTGGGCAGCCTGTGCCAGCGTCTCCCCACCCTCACTCTCTCTGCTCCACAGCCTCCTGGGCAGCCTGTGCCAGCGTCTCCCCACCCTCACTCTCTCTGCTCCACAGCCTCCTGGGCAGCCTGTGCCAGCGTCTCCCCACCCTCACTCTCTCTGCTCCACAGCCTCCTGGGCAGCCTGTGCCAGCGTCTCCCCACCCTCACTCTCTCTGCTCCACAGCCTCCTGGGCAGCCTGTGCCAGCGTCTCCCCACCCTCACTCTCTCTGCTCCACAGCCTCCTGGGCAGCCTGTGCCAGCGTCTCCCCACCCTCACTCTCTCTGCTCCACAGCCTCCTGGGCAGCCTGTGCCAGCGTCTCCCCACCCTCACTCTCTCTGCTCCACAGCCTCCTGGGCAGCCTGTGCCAGCGTCTCCCCACCCTCACTCTCTCTGCTCCACAGCCTCCTGGGCAGCCTGTGCCAGCGTCTCCCCACCCTCACTGCCAAGAACATCCTCCTCATCTCCAGTCTGTCTCTTCTCTCACAGCCATTGTCTCTCATCCTGGCACTGCCAGCCCTTGTCCAAACTCCCTTCACAGCTCTCCTGGAGCCCCTGCAGGTACTGGAAGGCTACTCTGAGGTCTTTCTGGAGCCTTCTCTCCTCCAGGCTGAAGAGCTCCAGCTCTGCCAGCCTGTCTCCAGCCCTCTGATCTCTGTGTCCTCCTCTGGGTCTGCTCCAGCAGTTGTGCCCTCCTGGTGCCAGGGTCCCTGCCCTGCCTGAACGCAGGCAGTGCAGAGTGCAGCCAAACGTTCAGCTGCTGCCCGAGGGCACAGCACAGTCACACAGTGCTTGGAAGGGACCTTAGGAGGTCATCTGGCTCCAACCTCCTGCTTCACTGTGCTCTGCTGCTGCCCAGGCCACTGAAGCCAGCAGGCAGGGATTTGAGGACCTGGTGCCTGTGCCCTCGTCAGGCTCCCTTGGAAGCAGGTTCAAACCCAACCCAGATCTTCACCTTATGGGGCCAGCAGGAGAGGTTCTGGGGCTGGCAGGTGCTTGGATATGAGCAGAGCTCTTAGGAAAGGAGAGAAACTGGGGGGGGGCTGGGTTGGGCTGTTTTGGGGTTGGTTGTGGGGATGCTTTTTTGGCTGCTTGTGCCTTTGAGGGGTCTGGGTTTGATCAGCCATGGGAGTGAGGGGACCTTCTTTAGGTCAATTCTGGCTTTGGGGCTGATTGAGAGGTTTTTGCCTCTTCATGGCTGCTGCCTCTTTTCAGCTCAGCTGCTTGGGTGAGCACTGTGCTTTGGGAGGGGTGGGGATCTGGGGGGGAGCTCTGACACAGTTTCAGAGGGGCAGGGATCTGCTGGAGAGAGTCCAAGGGAGGGCTGTGAGGATGCTGAGGGACTGAGCAGTGCCTGGGGAGGAGAGGCTGAGGGACCTGGGGCTGCTTAGTCTGCAGAGGAGAAGCCTGAGAGGGGATTGAATCAATGTTTAGAACTATCTGAGGGGTGGGGGTCAGGAGGGGGGGGAACAGGCTCTGCTCACTGCTGCCTGGGATAGGACAAGCAGCAATGGATGGAAGCTGCAGCACAGGAGGTTCCAGCTCAGCACAAGGGCAACTTCTTGCCTGGAAGGGTCCCAGAGCCCTCGCACAGGCTGCCCAGAGAGGCTGTGGAGGCTCCTTCTGTGCAGCCTTTCCAGGCCTGTCTGGATGTGTTCTGTGTGCCCTGAGCTGCATTGTCTGCTCCTGCTCTGGCAGGGCTTGGACTGGATGAGCTCTTTGGGTCCCTTCCCACCCCTGACACCTGTGAGCTGTGACCCACTGTGGTGAGGACCAGAGCATGTCAAAAGCTCCATCAGGTTGCTGATAGCTTGTGGGCATTTCTGTTAGCCTTCCCCAGCCAAGGGTGTGAGGACTTTGTTGTGTTCTGCAGGTCAACTTCGTGGTGTGCCAACTGTTTGCCCTGCTGGCAGCCGCCTGGTTCCGGACGTACCTGCACGCCAGCAAGAGCAGCCCCTTCATCAGGCATGCTGTGGCCACCCTCCTGGGCCTCTACCTTGCACTTTTCTGTTTTGGATGGTGAGTTCATTTTCATCCACTTGCCAGGGAGGTGCAGGTTTTCATTCCTTGTTTGCAGGGAAGCAGAGTTCCGTGATGCAGACCCTGACTGCCTCCGTGTGCAGGGTGAGCCGCAGCAGCTGGGCAGGAGTTAGCTGAGCTGCTCTGCTGTGCCACACAGGCTCTGGCAGGTCTTGGGTCTGCCTGCCCCTGGGCTTGGCAAGGTGGAGCTGCTGCAGATCACTTCACTTGTCCCAGATTTTCTTCATAGAATTATTTGGGTTGGGAAAGGCCTCAGAGATCTTCCAGTTGAGCCACTGACCTCAACACAACCATGGGCACAGGTGCCATGGGCACAGGGCTCTGGAACACCTCCAGGCATGGGCACTCCACCACCTCCCTGGGCAGTGCCAGTCCCTTGCCACTCTTGCAGCAAAGACTTTTTTCTCCTCTCCAACCTATACCCCTCCCATGACACCACT